>CM050198.1:28812261-28874761 GCA_027475355.1 Coilia nasus
AACATTATCGCTGCCGTGACTGCCTGTGAAGTTGATACTCCAGCACTAGCCTTGGCCAAGGTCAGTGCCAGTTGAGGGAGTCGAAAGCAGATAAGTTGTGCTACTCTACTCTCTTTGTCCATTCATTCATTCGTTCAATTATAGTTTTAGCCCTTCGCAAGAGTTTTTTGCGATATGGTGAGTATTTACACATTTATGACAGTACCGTCTGACGTAAGTTAACCCTATGGGCTAGAGGCTAGGCTAATTTCAGGGTATTTTTAATACCTTTAATTTTAAAGTAATGTCTTGGTCTTTGTAAGGCGTTTTAAAAATCGTGTATTCTTGCAAGCACCTGTCCATAGGATGCTGTCAGTAGGAATATGTTTTCATATTTGAGTAGAGGAATCTGGCAATATAAGAACCATGCTGGTTTTGATTAAAATCGGGATAAGGTGTTTACATGAAGGCAGAGTAATGGGGTTATTAATATCCCCGTTTAGCTGCTACATGAAAAACAGTAGCAGAGAGTGTTGAGGAAAATCTAAGATCTTTGACAGTAGTATCCCGATTCTCACCACATGCGTGTAACCTGGTTACTAACAACAACATTCTGACGTGCCTGTGTTTATAGATTAGCATTTAGTAGCATTATTTTTATACCTTACTGAAAATGCTGCCACTTTGGGCTATAGGGGCTTCAGTAGTGATACGATCTGTCACGAGATGCAGATGTGGATTGTCCATTTGATATGCACACCCTCTTGAATAAGTCTGTGTTCATGTGTTTCGGTCTGTCTAGGGAGATAATTATATTAAGATCTGCCATAACAGATAAACAGTATTCCGTCTCTATCACTCCAAAAATGTGTTGATTAGTTAGCTGCCATAATATTGCCACTTTTGCCCGCCTGTCACGCGTGTGTTTGGACAGACAACACTATCAGAACCTTCATTATTCGGGATAAGATGTTTACATGCCACAGTATTATGTTATTATTGTGTTATTATTCAGCATAACAACAAACTTATAATAGAGGGTGTCTCTTAAGGGGCTTTATACTATTTGGGATGAGCCTATACATTTACAATGAAAGAAAAAAAAACAGCTGTATAATGTATTGGATGAGCCTGTGTATTTGGAAATCATTTGCATTTATTGTGCAGAATGCCAAACACACATATAATATAAGCCTGATAAATGTTTGCGATGTTACCACTCCTTTTTTTTATATCCGCCACCAAAGGCCACATCATCGAAGACACACAAGGCAATGCCAGAGGCTGTCTGGATTGCACGTCTTAAGAGGTTTGCCGACACAGGGGCATGGCCTGAGGGCAACCCAAGCAGAAAAGGTGGCATGAGCTCTACCAAAGGGTATGGGTCTATTTATTAGTCATTACTACAGTGCACCAGCATAAACTGAGTCAGCCGTATTAATCCAGTCTTGACATTTAAATAAGATCTTTGTAACCACACACACATCGCACCTCAATGAAATGCAATTAAAGCCAAAACTGTTGTTTTTAGATTGAGAAATGCCCAATGCAGTCCCGGTCCCAAAGTTTGTTTGGTACTGTGAAGAGTTGTACCTGTGGATTCCACTCACAGAAGGTAGGACTAGCCCCACTAGTCAGTCTGGTAGTAGTGGTATGGTACAAATGTTATCTCACCTACTGACCTATATCAATTTTGTCATGTAACAGCAGTCATCTACCACACCACAGCCCTCCGCTGTGGCTCCTGCCCAGGCACAGCCTGCCAGTGCTGCCCAGACGACAGTGCCACGGGCTTCAGCTGCCCAGGGGATGGCAGCACAGGCTCACCAGGAGACAAGACCAGAGGCTTCTGCTGTGCCAGCTGCACAGGGCCCTGCAGTTGGAGCTGAAGGCCACAAGAAGTGACCACCACTGAATTTGTTTATGGTATTAGTTTAATTTTTGACATCCACAAATTAACCACTGATATTTTATGTTTCGATCACTGAATGGCCTCATAAAACGGGCCTTTGCTTATTTCCTTTCAGTTCAACAGGCCACGATTTGGTGGTAAGCCCGGTGCAGCTGCAAGGCCAAATCTTGCTCTGGCCAGGAGACAGACTGAGGTAAATTGGGATCAGATAGTAAATGTGGGAAAGGTGGTTGTTGGTAGAAATGACTGACATTCTGTTTTACAGACACAAGGCATGGAGGGCCAGTCTTCGGTCTCTTCTGCTCCGGTGAGCACTGCCTCCTCAGTAAGTTTATTTTTTTTAAGCTAGAACGTTAGTAGTAGTTCTACACTTAATTCTATGCACATCATCAACAGTAAATATTCTACATAACTTTTTTAGGCTCCACCACAACCTCAGACAGAGGCTCCGGTAGCAGTGCCGGTGGTAACTGCTGCTGCTGTGTCAGTAAGTGATTTAACATTTTGTGTCACACACAGCCTCAGCAGTGTATTTTACTAATGCAAAATATTATTTCACATTCTTTTGTTTGTGTTTGTGTATCCAAAGGGCGAATCCGGGGCATCACAGCTCCTGTCCCCTCCTTCAGCCCCACAGCTGCCACGTTTGTGGGCAGAGGGATTGCCGGCAGAGGACCATGTGTGGATGGTGAAAGCCCTCTTTAAGATGGGGGCCACGGGCAAGCTGGAACTTCAAGACCACCTGAAGCTATGGTACTACCCACCTCAGCCGAGCGACCTGTACCACCAAGCGCCGTCACCAAGCCGCTTTTTTGCCCACGCACTACTCGTTTGGATGCCATACAAGTTGTGGAAGGTGAAGGTGGTCTGCCCCAATGCTTCTTGTGGTGGGCGTCAGCTGACTGGGGCAGGGCTGCACAAGAGGGCACGGCGGGTCATGGATGTGGACCGCATTTACAACATGGTCACGGAGACGCTGATCTGTAAAAAGTGCAAGGCCTCCCACGTGTCCTGGAGCCAGGCTGTCCTACAACAGCTAGACTTGGGTCACAGGGCAGAATTTCGGGTCATCATGACTCAAAAGTAAGTCCATTCTACCTGTATATTCTGTTTTGCTGTGACAAAATGAATTTTGTAGAACATTCTTACTGACGTGTTTATCTTTGTTTAAGGTATGCCTGCGATGTCCGGGTTATTCGCCTGCTGCGAGAGAGGGGCCTGGGTAACAGCCCCACCAGGGTCTTGAAACAGCTGTGGGAGAACCACACTGAGCAGTGGCTGACACGTGTGGCACTCTACACCGGTAATTGTGTGGCATTCCTCCAGCGCCCTGGGCTGTAGCCTGTGACCTTCCCTGAGCCCCCAGAGCGTGCCGCTGTGCCGAGCTGTAGGTGGCTCCTGTCTGTTTACAGCCAGGACATTTTAACCAGGCTGGAGGACATCAAGGCCAACTTTACGTCCACGTACGGCAGCATCCTTAAAATGGACTCCACGAAAAAAGGTTGAGTGATCTTTTTTTCTTCAAAATAGGCCAATATCAACCATTGCCTGTGTTTCACTGAAATTTTCTCAGTCATATTTAGTTTTTTGTGTTTCTGTTCTGTGTGCTTCAGATCACAAACAAGCTGGCTGGGACAGCCAAGGGGACAGCTCTCTGGCTCACATCCGTGGGCAATGAATATGGGCAGATTTTAATGAGTGTCCTGACTGCTCAGGAGGGATCCGGTTTGGACCAGATGGCACACGACCTGGTGAGGAGGTATGCCCGGGCTGGTGTGGATCCCCCTGTTGCCCTGTATGTCGACTGTGGCTGCTGTGCGGAAGCAGAAACCACCAAGCTACAGGCTAGATTCAGTGGCTGGCCAGACCTTGTGGTAAGGCTTGATATCTGGCACTTCATGCGGCGGATCGCCCTGGCCTGCACAACAAATGCCCATCAGCTGTATCCAGCATTCATGGCGCAGCTCTCAGCGTGCATTTTTGAGTGGGATGCAGGTGATTTGGCACTGTTGCGTCAAGCGAAGGCTCAGCAGCTTCAGATCCAGGGTATCTTTTCCGTGGACGTCGACAGACACCTGACCAGGGAGGAGAGGGCTCTCCACTGCCGGCGGAGGACAAGGGGAGAGGACACCACCATCAGGCTCCTGGAGGAGCTCTTTACCACTCTTAGGGGACCCCGTGGCAAGGACTCCCTTGGAGTTCCCTTGTTTGATGTAGAGAGGCTAGACGAAATCTGGCGGGTTCAGAGGAAACACGTGAAGTGCATCCAAGACCCACCGGGTGTTGCTCTCTACTGTAAAACTGGGGAGCTGACCAAGGGCTTTGTGCGGCTCCCGGTGCTGAGGTGCGCCAGAGGCTCCACCTCACTGGAGTCTTTTCATCTCCACTTGAACCGCTTCATCCCAGGTTTGTGTCTGTCAGGCATGTTGGTTCATGTGTTGTGTATGCACACAATGAGTCAGTTTGATATTTCATGTTACATTTCAATGTATTTCCAGGGACCAGTGCCAACAGACTCAATTTCCAGCTTTACCTTCTGGAGGGGTTGCACAGGTGGAACCAGGATAGGCGTATTGCTGCCCTGGCTACTGAGCCGTCTGGCTTGTGCTGCTATTCTGGTAATCTGCTGCACTCAGTCAACCAGAACTACCAGCAGCTGTTTGGCAGAAAATTGGTGCCAGAGTTTTGTCCACCCTCACAATACACGGGTAAGAATCACATCAGACATCAGAATGATGTGCGAAAGGACACAAGTATGTGTCACTCATCAGTGATTTCGCTTAGTGGAAGAGTGAATTTATATTAGTGGTGGGCATAGATTAATTTTTTTAATCTAGATTAATCTAGATTAATCATAAAATTAATCTAGATTAATCTAGATTAAAATGGCTCATTTGAATTCTGCCGAAGGCATTCAGAATATGTGTGCTACCTAAATAATGACTAGAAGTAAGTCTTTGAGAACGGGTTTCTTAAGCCAGGTGGCACAGTAGACCAGGGGCTCATCTCCTGTTTCCAAAATGCATCACTAACTGCTTGAAAAAGCTGTTCTACTTTGATACTTGGTGATGGAAATAAATCATGTTCAATAAAATGTACTTGTGTTTACTAGCTGTTTATTTAGTTAAACATGAACTAAATGAAACATGAAACATGGATTTTGAACTGTAAGCCTACATAAGAAGTTGTGATGAACTGTTTACAGTCAGTAGCTTTGTGTCAATCAGTCCAAGCTCTATTTCTCCTTCTTCCACCAGTCACTTAGGCAGACCAGCTTGTTCACATTTTCTGGTGGCAAAGTAGATCTCCTTTTCTGCACAATATGGCCTGCTAAAGAAAAAAGTCTCTCGCATGGGACAGTTGTGGCAGGAGTCCCTTTCAGTGCAATTCGGCTAAGTATACATCCGCATTAAAATATAGAGGTAGGGTATACATCCGCGCTAAAATATCAAGGTGAAAGCAGAAAGTGTTGAGGAAGGGAGCCGTTTGCTTCCGTGTTCTATTTTCGCAAGGGGGAGGGGGGAATCCCCCTTTATGCAGTGCAGAGCAGATCCTAAGTTCGTTTTACTGAAATGAATGGGACACATGTGGAGTTTAACTAATAAATTGGTCATTACGTTTTTCTGGAGTTGTTAAGGGTTTTTTGGAATCATGTGTCACAATCTGCAACTATTTGTAATAATTTCAAGCCTAATAGTGTAAGTTGTTACTGTTTGGATTTTGAGAAAATTAGCTTTATTTCAGGTCAGGCAGCAACCACTTACTATGTGGTTGTTAGCGCGCTAACGCTAGCGAACTACGCTAACGTAATGTTTTGAATTGAAAGCTGTCACTAACACCCACCTAGATACTGTTACTGGTTATAGTGTAAGCAGACAAAGTAATATAAAGTTATAGGGCTACAGCAATGTATTAAATTCAAGGTGAGCCCAATCGCTTTTAGCGTTTAGCACATGATGTTGTTATAGTTACTACTATTCACTTGAATGAGCTAGAGCTAGTTCGTTAGCTTGCTAGCTCGCTTTACAGACACACTAAATTATTTTCTAAGAGTTCGAAATAGGAATTTGTTGGCATTTTGGTCCCATAGTAACGTATTATGTTGGCTTATCTTTGTAGAATCTAAGATCTTTGGTGAAAGTCATCATAGTTTGTGTAGTATAGACCCAGCTCCCAACCCAACTTTGAGAATAGATTAACGGCGATATTTTTTTTATCGCGCGATAAGAGTCTCGCGTTAACGCAGCACGTTAACGCCGATAACGGCCCGCCTCTAGTTGTAACATATTTTAAATCAGAATCATAATCAGCTTTATTGGCCAAGTATACTTACATATACAAGGAATTTGACTCCGGCAGATGTTAGCTCTCTATACACATAACACAGAACGTAATACAATATAATAAATACAATAGACTAAACAAGTATGTGTACTTGTATTGCACAGTAGGGAAACAATATACAATATACATACAGGCACCCAATATGGGCAATAATGTACAAGTAGGCACATGGTGTCACAGTGGGTTAAAGAACCGGTATGACAATATACCAATAAGGCGAATAAGGAGGGGGGGGGGCACAAAAAGAGTCTTGAGTTGCTGGGCAGGGGACACCTAGGCAAGTCTTTGCTTGTGTCATGTGCAAGAGAAGCGCTGGGGGGGGGGGGGGGGGGGGGGATACAAGGGCATAACAGTAAGCATATACACATATGTGCATGTATGTATGTATGCATGTGTAGTTCAGCTATTCAGTAGGGTGATGGCAGTGGGGAAGACGCTGTTTTTGTGTCTGGTAGTTTTGGTGCACAGGGATCTGTACCGTCTACCAGAGGGAAGGAGGTCGAAGAGGGTGTGTGCAGGGTGAGAGGGGTCTTTGTATTATGAGAGGGGTCTAATATTATGCAAGTTGTGTGTTCTGTTGTGTGATCAGTTTAGTTTGTATAATAATTAGTGGTGGGCATAGATTAATTTTTTTAATCTAGATTAATCTAGATTAATCATAAAATTAATCTAGATTAATCTAGATTAAAATGGCTCATTTGAATTCTGCCGAAGGCATTCAGAATATGTGTGCTACCTAAATAATGACTAGAAGTAAGTCTTTGAGAACGGGTTTCTTAAGCCAGGTGGCACAGTAGACCAGGGGCTCATCTCCTGTTTCCAAAATGCATCACTAACTGCTTGAAAAAGCTGTTCTACTTTGATACTTGGTGATGGAAATAAATCATGTTCAATAAAATGTACTTGTGTTTACTAGCTGTTTATTTAGTTAAACATGAACTAAATGAAACATGAAACATGGATTTTGAACTGTAAGCCTACATAAGAAGTTGTGATGAACTGTTTACAGTCAGTAGCTTTGTGTCAATCAGTCCAAGCTCTATTTCTCCTTCTTCCACCAGTCACTTAGACAGACCAGCTTGTTCACATTTTCTGGTGGCAAAGTAGATCTCCTTTTCTGCACAATATGGCCTGCTAAAGAAAAAAGTCTCTCGCATGGGACAGTTGTGGCAGGAGTCCCTTTCAGTGCAATTCGGCTAAGTATACATCCGCATTAAAATATAGAGGTAGGGTATACATCCGCGCTAAAATATCAAGGTGAAAGCAGAAAGTGTTGAGGAAGGGAGCCGTTTGCTTCCGTGTTCTATTTTCGCAAGGGGGAGGGGGGAATCCCCCTTTATGCAGTGCAGAGCAGATTCTAGGTTCGTTTTACTGAAATGAATGGGACACATGTGGAGTTTAACTAATAAATTGGTCATTACGTTTTTCTGGAGTTGTTAAGGGTTTTTTGGAATCATGTGTCACAATCTGCAACTATTTGTAATAATTTCAAGCCTAATAGTGTAAGTTGTTACTGTTTGGATTTTGAGAAAATTAGCTTTATTTCAGGTCAGGCAGCAACCACTTACTATGTGGTTGTTAGCGCGCTAACGCTAGCGAACTACGCTAACGTAATGTTTTGAATTGAAAGCTGTCACTAACACCCACCTAGATACTGTTACTGGTTATAGTGTAAGCAGACAAAGTAATATAAAGTTATAGGGCTACAGCAATGTATTAAATTCAAGGTGAGCCCAATCACTGTTAGCGTTTAGCACATGATGTTGTTATAGTTACTACTATTCACTTGAATGCTAGAGCTAGTTCGTTAGCTTGCTAGCTCGCTTTACAGACACACTAAATTATTTTCTAAGAGTTCGAAATAGGAATTTGTTGGCATTTTGGTCCCATAGTAACATATTATGTTGGCTTATCTTTGTAGAATCTAAGATCTTTGGTGAAAGTCATCATAGTTTGTGTAGTATAGACCCAGCTCCCAACCCAACTTTGAGAATAGATTAACGGCGATATTTTTTTTATCGCGCGATAAGAGTCTCGCGTTAACGCAGCACGTTAACGCCGATAACGGCCCGCCTCTAATAATAATCTGTTTTAATATATATTTAAAAACTTATCTTGCTCCCCTTTTAATTTTTCACAATAACACAAAACAAATATTGTGCAATATATGGTGCTTTTATTGAGTTATTACATTAAAACAGCAATTGTGATTGTCTTGTAGTGGTTATGGTTTTGTGAGGTTTCATCAGATTTACAAAATTTATTTCAATCAACATAAGTAACATCTGAAAAGGCAACACGTTAGATACCTTCCAGAAAGATAACTTTTAATTTTGAAGTAAAAATTAGTTAAATATGGAGACGCAGAGTGGAGGCTGGCAATGGAAAGATCCAAGTGATGATATCCAGCTAATGCACTGTGCAGTCCCTCAGATTAGATTAGATTAGATTAGATTGAACTTAATTGTCATTAAAGTAAAAGAATACAGCCTCACGTGAGCAAAATCAAAAAAACAACCCCAAAAGGTGCAAACAGGAAAAACATCTCAGCGACAGGGCACATAATCAGACTATACGACATGTAAGACAAGGTAAGTCTCTGGGGTCAGTCCAACGTAGGCAAGCAGCCATCAGGTCATGGAGCTGCTAAGTGGTGGTCACAGATTTGCTTGCCAGGCTGGGGGTAAGGTGGGGAGGGGGAGGGGGAGGGAAAGTTCGTCTCACTGTCTTGATCTGCCAGGGGGGGTGATTCCAGCAGTGGCCTTGGCCAAGGCCAGTGCTAGTTGAGGGAGCCAAAAGCAGATAACATTAGGGGTTGTTCAAGCTTTAGGGCGAGCAGCCGCATTCCAACTTGCACGGCTACACTTCTTCCAAATTCAGGCCTGTGACCCGATCCAGCTTCTTCATGATGAGGTCCGTACGTTTGAGCATCTTCCCATAAGTCAGGAAAATGCCCAATCCAATCAGCAAAATACCTGCAACAGAGGTGGACAAAGTACACAATTCCTTTTCTTAAGTGAAAGTATAGAAGTATAGAAGGCATCCTAGTTAAATATTACTCCATTACAAGTGAAAGTTGCTATGCCAATTTTCTACTCAAGTACAAGTACAAAAGTAATTGTGTTTAAAAGTGCTTAAGTATTAAAAGTTCAAGTATCTTTTTTCTTTCTTTTTTGATGATGTGGGGCCATCCTTTGCCTTGAAAGTAGGTTCATGTATAGTTGCAGGGATTTAAGATAATGGTGTAAATTACAAAACAATGCCAAATGTTTCATACTCAAGTAAAGTACAGATACTTGAAAATTGTACTTAAGTACAGTACTTGAGTAAATTTACTTAGTTACTGTCCACCTCTTACCTGCAATCATGATTGCGACCAGGTAGAGGTCTTCAACGTCCTCCACAGAAAGAGGCACCATGCACACGACCTGCCATCTATTCCATGCGTCCCTTACGAATCCGCTTTCGTACGTTCCTTCAGGACATTGAGGGTGTCCCGGACTTCTGGTCTTCGTCGAGAAGATGGTGTCAATCGCATTGAGGCCCCAGCTGAAAAAATTCATGATTTTTTAGTTCGGAGAGCAGGGCAGAGAGAGTCTCTTGAAGTGGAGTCAGTAGAGAGTAGACAAGACTGTACAAAAGTACACAGTAGACAGTAGACAAAAGCAAAGCAGGGAAGGTCATGGGGAGGAGTAGGAGGAGGAGAGAAAAACACATCCCTCCCAGAAGGAAGGTGGAAGAGGAAAGCTGAAGATCAGCATTAGCATTAGCTAATCATTCTCAACAAATATTAAAATATCAGTATTTTTACTGTATGTCAGTATATGTACTCATACAAGCATCTATGAATAATTAAAAATTGTTTTTAAGTTAATAAATGTGTGTTCAGTTGGGTTGCATGTCTGTTTTACTAAATATTTCAAAATTTACACCGATCACTTTTTAAAAATTCACCAAAAAAAATTCACTGTTCAGTCCCTCAGGTAGGTGGAATAGGAAACATAAAGAATAACATGTTAATCACATTAACAGTGTTGCACTATTCTGCCCTACAAAGCCAAAAAGCAGTAACTACATATTTAGTCAAAACTGAGTTTAGACTGGAAATTGACTTTATAACGCCTCCTCTGTCTTGTAATTGAATCTCTTATTTCTTCCTCTTTAGAAAGTGCATAAACGTACCACCACTGTCATACACACAACATGTTGGACTGGGCAGTATGGCAACTTTAAAGGCATTTTTCTCCGTTTCAGTGTTTGTGTAGTTACTGCACTTTGCCTTTGGAGGGCAGTATTCTTCTCTGAGGCAATAGACGCGTTACCGTGACGTATTGCACAACCAGTTCCCGAGACGCGCAGGTTCGAATCCCGGCAAAGTTTTTAAAAAGTACAGAAAGGCGGCTAATCATGCATGAAACTGCGTAATATTGTCTGCTATTGTCACAAAAGCTCGCATTTTCCCTTTCTTTTTCTCTTTTCTCTTTTCCTTTCCCTTCTCTCCTCCTTTTTCTTCTTCCCCCTTCTCCCCCTTTCTTCCCCCCCTTTTCCCCCTTTCTTCCCCATCTTAGATGGCCGAATGTTCCCCAGCTTGAACGCAGCGCCTTAGACCGCTCGGCCATTCTGACTGCCTGACGCCCATGTCTTGAGAATGTGCAGATGGCAGCTGAATCCTTGTTGGCAGTGCAGCAAAATTCAAAAGTGCTGGGGGGTTTATCTATACGATGCAGTCTGCAAGTCCTCTAAACAACTGACTGCCGGTCAGACTGGCTAAGCAATACCAAAGCTATGACAAATGGACCTGTCTTGCTGGTGGCCTGGCTTAGAATTCCTTATCTTTCAGAAGCAGAGGGGGAATTATAAGATTCCTTCCAACCCTCTTTATTCCTGTAGCTGCCTGAGTTTCTTGTTGGGAGCAGCGAACCCTTCGATAGCTCAGTTGGTAGAGCGGAGGACTGTAGGATAAATGATCTGTCATCCTTAGGTCGCTGGTTCAAATCCGGCTCGAAGGAGGTTCTGGCTTTTGGCAGATATTACCTGCGTCAACTTTGAGTTAGAAGCAGACAAACTAAAATGAAAACTAACGCTTCCCTGACCGGGAATCGAACCCGGGCCGCGGCGGTGAGAGCGCCGAATCCTAACCACTAGACCACCAGGGAGCTGCGAGCAGGCGTGTTTTCGAGCTAGACTGATATGTGGCGAACATGAGCAGTTCCAACGGGCTCTCTATATCCTACCCGTCCGACGTTATGGACGTTTAATGAAGGAGGCCGCTTACCTGTGGAGGGCAGTCGAGCGCTAGGAGGAAAAGGGTTGAGCGGAAGCTGCCCACGACGTCGACCACCAGAAAAAGTTGAAGACCTTGGCCTTAGTAGCCGCAAGTGCATCGTCTGGTCGAACAACGGGGGACGGTCAAGCTAGCAATGCACAGACTGCAAGTATTCCAGCCGAAGCTGAAAAGCTTGCTGCACGAGCCAGCCAGGAGTCGAACCTAGAATCTTCTGATCCGTAGTCAGACGCGTTATCCATTGCGCCACTGGCCCTGCGGCCAGGTGGGGTCGCCAGGCCGAAAGTTAGAAGGCCATCAGGCAAAACGCCAAAAGAATACAGCATGAAGAGATTTCTTTTTCCATTTGTCCAAAGCCTGAAAGGGAAGAGGGGCCAATGCAGCCAGATGGAGCTGTACGCATTCACGTTTGGCGGGACTTTGGGCAGCACTCCAGCCCTGCGCAACACCGATCCGAACCGGGTTTTGCTGCCACAACAGCACAGAGCACTGACCATTTCACGACCACGGCCACCCGAAGGCCCTGGGCCAAAGTGGCCAAGTCTGCTCTGGCCACGCCTGCACAAGGAACTGCAGTTGCCGTCTGCTTTGTTTCGGCTTATTTGATCTCTCATATCTCGGCACCTCTGCGAAATGTGTCCACTCCCTGCAGCTCTATGGAAAGCACTCGGTCTGTGGAACCCCGTGGTGCGAGAATGGGCTCTCCATCTCCTACCAGTCCAAAGTTATGGATGTTAAAAGAATTCATGGGAAAACGGAAAATTGCACCTGACATTTGACGTGGACACTCGAAAGCTTTGCTTCTCTGGGTTCTTTGGCGCAATGGATAGAACATTGGACTTCTAGTTGATGTGGACTCTTGAAATCCTTGCCGCTCTGGGTTCTGTGGCGCAATGGATAGCGCATTGGACTTCTAGTTGATGATGGAAGAAAGCATTCAAAGGTTGTGGGTTCGAGTCCCACCAGAATCGCAAGATTTTCAGGATGCCTGTGGCAACGGCGGTTGTCCCTTTGCTGACACACCATCCAAAACCTTGCGTTTCACCGCGTCCTTGGCTAAAGAACCCATGGCAAACACCTCCTGAGAAGTTCCAAACATCTGCCGAAACCCGGGATCGAACCAGGGACCTTTAGATCTTCAGTCTAACGCTCTCCCAACTGAGCTATTTCGGCTCGCCTCCCACGGGTGCGGGCGACAGGGTCAGGCTTGAAGAAGCAAGACCTCGGGCCCTGCCAAAAGTGCACAGAATGCGCAACAATGCAGCCTGCTTTGCGCAGCAGTATCAGGGCCTGAAAGCCGTAAATGCTACCACTACACGGCGCATTGTGCCATTCGAAGCACGCTGCACAACCCGACACAACAGTTTACGCCTCGGAAGAGGGATTATCAAAGACACTTGGCAGCGTAGTCTTGCAATTACCCCTAAAGGTCTTGTCAGAAGTGGGATTCGAACCCACGCCTCCAGAGAGACTGCGACCTGAACGCAGCGCCTTAGACCGCTCGGCCATTCTGACTGCCTGCAGCCATGTCTTGAGAATGTGCAGATGGCAGCTGAATCCTTGTTGGCAGTGCAGCAAAAATCAAAAGTGCTGGGGGGTTTATCTATACGATGCAGTCTGCAAGTCCTCTAAACAACTGACTGCCGGTCAGACTGGCTAAGCAATACCAAAGCTATGACAAATGGACCTATCTTGCTGGTGGCCTGGCTTAGAATTCCTTATCTTTCAGAAGCAGAGGGGGAATTATAAGATTCCTTCCAACCCTCTTTATTCCTGTAGCTGCCTGAGTTTCTTGTTGGGAGCAGCGAACCCTTCGATAGCTCAGTTGGTAGAGCGGAGGACTGTAGGATAAATGATCTGTCATCCTTAGGTCGCTGGTTCAAATCCGGCTCGAAGGAGGTTCTGGCTTTTGGCAGATATTACCTGCGTCAACTTTGAGTTAGAAGCAGACAAACTAAAATGAAAACTAACGCTTCCCTGACCGGGAATCGAACCCGGGCCGCGGCGGTGAGAGCGCCGAATCCTAACCACTAGACCACCAGGGAGCTGCGAGCAGGCGTGTTTTCGAGCTAGACTGATATGTGGCGAACATGCGCAGTTCCAACGGGCTCTCTATATCCTACCCGTCCGACGTTATGGACGTTTAATGAAGGAGGCCGCTTACCTGTGGAGGGCAGTCGAGCGCTAGGAGGAAAAGGGTTGAGCGGAAGCTGCCCACGACGTCGACCACCAGAAAAAGTTGAAGACCTTGGCCTTAGTAGCCGCAAGTGCATCGTCTGGTCGAACAACGGGGGACGGTCAAGCTAGCAATGCACAGACTGCAAGTATTCCAGCCGAAGCTGAAAAGCTTGCTGCACGAGCCAGCCAGGAGTCGAACCTAGAATCTTCTGATCCGTAGTCAGACGCGTTATCCATTGCGCCACTGGCCCTGCAGCCAGGTGGGGTCGCCAGGCCGAAAGTTAGAAGGCCATCAGGCAAAACGCCAAAAGAATACAGCATGAAGAGATTTCTTTTTCCATTTGTCCAAAGCCTGAAAGGGAAGAGGGGCCAATGCAGCCAGATGGAGCTGTACGCATTCACGTTTGGCGGGACTTTGGGCAGCACTCCAGCCCTGCGCAACACCGATCCGAACCGGGTTTTGCTGCCACAGCAGCACAGAGCACTGACCATTTCACGACCACGGCCACCCGAAGGCCCTGGGCCAAAGTGGCCAAGTCTGCTCTGGCCACGCCTGCACAAGGAACTGCAGTTGCCGTCTGCTTTGTTTCGGCTTATTTGATCTCTCATATCTCGGCACCTCTGCGAAATGTGTCCACTCCCTGCAGCTCTATGGAAAGCACTCGGTCTGTGGAACCCCGTGGTGCGAGAATGGGCTCTCCATCTCCTACCAGTCCAAAGTTATGGATGTTAAAAGAATTCATGGGAAAACGGAAAATTGCACCTGACATTTGACGTGGACACTCGAAAGCTTTGCTTCTCTGGGTTCTTTGGGGCAATGGATAGAACATTGGACTTCTAGTTGATGTGGACTCTTGAAATCCTTGCCACTCTGGGTTCTGTGGCGCAATGGATAGCGCATTGGACTTCTAGTTGATGATGGAAGAAGTCATTCAAAGGTTGTGGGTTCGAGTCCCACCAGAATCGCAAGATTTTCAGGACGGCAACGGCAACGGCGGTTGTCCCTTTGCTGACACACCATCCAAAACCTTGCGTTTGACCGCGTCCTTGGCTAAAGAACCCATGGCAAACACCTCCTGAGAAGTTCCAAACATCTGCGGAAACCCGGGATCGAACCCTTCGATAGCTCAGTTGGTAGAGCGGAGGACTGTAGGGTAAATGATCTGTCATCCTTAGGTCGCTGGTTCAAATCCGGCTCGAAGGAGGTTCTGGCTTTTGGCAGATATTACCTGCGTCAACTTTGAGTTAAAAGCAGACAAACTAAAATGAAAACTAACGCTTCCCTGACCGGGAATCGAACCCGGGCCGCGGCGGTGAGAGCGCCGAATCCTAACCACTAGACCACCAGGGAGCTGCGAGCAGGCGTGTTTTCGAGCTAGACTGATATGTGGCGAACATGCGCAGTTCCAACGGGCTCTCTATATCCTACCCGTCCGACGTTATGGACGTTTAATGAAGGAGGCCGCTTACCTGTGGAGGGCAGTCGAGCGCTAGGAGGAAAAGGGTTGAGCGGAAGCTGCCCACGACGTCGACCACCAGAAAAAGTTGAAGACCTTGGCCTTAGTCATTTCCGGAACAGCAGCAAACGCCGGAACGAAAGAAGAAACTATCCAGCAAAAAGCTAAGTTTTCTACAAAGCTTTACAAACACCTTTCTCAATTACTTACTACAATCTCTGTTTAAAAACTTACTTGGCTGCATCAAGTCAAATTATACTTCACCACATACACCTGTTCATTAGCGCTAAATACACCGCACATTCAGCTTGTTTTTAGCATTACCTAGCATCCTAAACTATTAAGCTAACTCGGTAAAAGCAGCTGCATACTACTATAAACACGTAAACATCCTATAAATTACAAACACCAACATGGATACACTGGATTGCAGCTGCAGGGGCCCTCTGCTCCTCCACGAAGCCAACATGGTGATTGATTCTCTTAAAAGAGACATTCGCCGGCTTACAAACGACCTAGTTAGGAAAGATACACTTATCTCTGCATACGGTTCCACTCTACGAGCCCAGGCTCAAAGCCGAATTGATATGTCGTTTCAGACTAAATTCCCTGAAGAACCTGCCACCACCTCGCAGCCGGCATGCTCGACCCCACAACAGAACCAACCCTGGACCGAAGTTGTCGCTCGCAGTCAAAGGGGAGTACTGAGGAGATTCTCTCCACCTCCTTTCAATCCTTTCAATCTTTCAAACCGGTACTCAGTGCTAGCCGATAGTAACGTAGCCGACCCTGCTCACACCATTCCTCTTCCCCCACAGCATCGCTCGGCGGAGCAGTCGAGACCGACTGCTCCGCCTCCGAAGCCGCCTGCTCCGAGACGAGTCGCCCGAGAGAGACCCCGCCACCCCCCGTCCTCCACCCGACCAGTCGCGGTCCTCGTAGGGTCCTCCATTGTGCGCCATGTGACCCTACCGAGGAGCGAGACGTGGTGCCTGCCCGGAGCCCGTGTGGAGGACGTCCAGACCAGGGTGCCCGAGGTGGTGGAGCAGCACCCGACCGCCTCTGCAATCGTGGTCCACGTCGGGTCGAACGACATCAGGCTCCAGCAGTCCGAAAAACTTAAGTCCGATTTTACCTCTCTAATTCAAACCATACTCGCTACTGGCAAAAAATGTATCGTCTCAGGCCCTATCCCATCTGCTTGCTTCTCAGACATGCAGTTCTCTCGTATCCGCCAGCTCCACGCGTGGCTGGTGGGGTACTGCAGTCGCGAGAGGGTCCCTTTCGTGGACAACTTCGGGAGCTTCTGGAGAAGACGCAGCCTGTTCGCCCGAGACGGACGACACCTGAACAGGGCTGGGGCGAGCCTGCTAGCTAGCAACCTGGAGCTAGCTCTGGAAGCCCATCACACGCCACGCTGACAAGTAAGCTCCAAGCCAGCACATCTCAATAGCAACTTAGTCCGAGATAATGATATATCTTTCCCCCTTACCACCAGTGCTCGGAATACAGTGTGCTTGGCTCAGTCAGATAATCTGCTCCACAAAATTCCTTCCCTTATAACCCACCATAGGAAACGTAAGCATAAAACCACAGGCTGCATACCTAACAATCTAATTAATATCCAGCTCGGGCGCTGGGTTAATAAGACTAAAACCGTCATAAATGCTGCTGTCCTTAATGTAAGGTCCCTCACCAACAAGAGTTTCTTTATAAATGATTACATCTCGGAAAATAAACTACACCTTATGTTCCTTGTGGAGACCTGGTTAAAAGAAGAAGGGGCTGCCACCCTTATTGAAACCTGTCCCCCTAACTATAAATTCTATCAATCGATAAGAGACAATAAAAGAGGTGGCGGTATAGCTGTCATCTTCTCCGATAAACTCAGCTGTAACGAGATAAATTTAGGCACCTTCACGTCATTTGAGTACCTAGCGATTAAAGTTAAAACCGATCACAGCTTACTCCTTATCACGCTATACAGACCGCCAAAAAGTTCACCAACCTTTTTATCTGACTTCTCCACCCTCGTGTCAGCGGTACTTACAAACTACGACAGAATAATTATCACGGGAGATTTTAACATTCATGTTAATAAAAGCGGTGACTCAAATGGCAAAGACCTGCTAAACACATTGGATGGTTTTGGGCTACATCAGTACGTAACAGAAGCCACCCATCAACTAGGAAACACGCTCGACCTAGTAATATCGCAACCCGCAAATATTAACAACATTTCCGTATCGGATATAGCCATCTCCGACCATTACTGCGTCTTATTTAAATTCCCATTTACTATACATAGCAATAGAGAGACCGGTGCAACCCACAAACGATGCATAAATGAATCAGCGCAACAAAAAATCACCGAACTTATTAGCTCCCGCGACCTCCTCAATGGCCACAAATCGCTCGATGAAATGGTGGCTGGCTTTAATAGCAACCTAAAGGAAATTTTAGACGAAGTTGCTCCTTTAAAAACAAAACACAGCTCACAAGTTAAAACCTCACCATGGATAAATGAGTCAGTAAGAGAGAAAAAAAGGCAATGTAGAGCAGCAGAACGAGCATGGAGAAAATCTAAATTAGAAGTCAATCGTATAATCCTTAAAGAACATATTATCACCTATAACAATACAATACGCACAGAAAGAAAGAACTATTTATCAAAAATTATCACAGACCATCACAACAACACACGAGTATTATTCTCTACAATTGAAAAAGTACTAAATCCTGCGCCAGTCTGTGATATGCTTAGTCTAGCCACCACTCCAAAATGCGAAGAGTTTGCAGAATTCTTCACAAACAAAATACTCGCTATTAGAGCAGAAATCATTCGAGACCCTAACTACCTACAAGATGCCCCTTTTAAGGAACCACCGACCCTACAGACTTTAAGCGCCATTACGGAAGACGATCTCTATAAACTTATTAAACATAGCAAGCGGTCAACATGCAGCCTTGACCCTATTCCCACTTTTCTCATGAAAAATAATTTTAATTATATCTCCACACCCCTATTACAGATCATTAACACCTCCATTCTCACAGGTATTTTCCCAAGCGCCTTTAAAACTGCTGTAGTGAAGCCATTGCTAAAGAAACCAAATTTGGACTATAACACACTAAACAACTATAGACCAATCTCCAACCTCCCATTTATAAGCAAAATACTCGAAAAGGCTGTCTTCTTACAGCTCAACAAATTCCTTAATGAAAACGACATCCTAGAAAAATTCCAATCAGGCTTTAGAGCAAATCATAGCACAGAGACTGCTCTAACCAAAATAGTAAACGACCTCAGACTCAGTACAGCCACAAACAAAGTCTCTGCCCTAGTCCTCTTGGACCTAAGTGCCGCCTTTGACACAATTGATCACAACATACTACTACATCGTCTCAAAACTTGGGTGGGCCTCTCAGGCCATGTACTAAAATGGCTTGAGTCATACATCACCGGAAGACAATTCTATATTAGTTTAGGAGATCATATATCTAAAAATCACGACGTACCCTTCGGTGTTGCTCAAGGCAGCTGCCTTGGCCCCCTGCTTTTCTCATTATACATGCTACCGCTGGGCAACATTATCAAAAAACATAATATAGACTTTCATAGTTATGCCGATGATACACAACTTTATATCTCAGTTGAGCCAAACAAAACCACAGCTCTACAGTCTTTAACCTCCTGTTTGTCAGCTGTCACGCATTGGATGAGCAATAACTTTCTAAAGTTAAACGAAAACAAAACTGAACTGCTACTTATCGGCCCTAAAGACAAATGGGAAGCTCTCCTCCCCAGTCTAGGCAACCTAAACCAATATGTCAGAGAACAGGTAACTAGCCTAGGTGTCATCCTTGACTCTGACCTAAGCCTTAAACCACACATCAACAAAGTGACTAAAACAGCATACTTCCATCTAAGAAATATAGCAAAAGTTCGCCCCTTCTTGACCAAGCCAGACGCTGAAAAACTTGTTCACGCATTTATTACAAGTAGATTAGACTACTGCAATGCCTTGTTTACAGGCCTCCCAAAAAAATCAATTGAAAAACTACAGCTTATTCAAAACTCGGCTGCAAGATTACTAACAAAAACAAGAAAGATGGAACATATTACTCCTGTACTGGCTGAACTCCACTGGCTATCTGTATCCTATAGAATTGACTTCAAAGTACTACTACTGGTATTTAAAGCTGTAAATGGCCTTGCCCCATGCTATATTGCTGACGCATTATCCTCTTATACCCCTGCACGAGCCCTTAGATCTGCTGATGCCGGTCTCCTGAGCATGGCAAACACCTCCTGAGAAGTTCCAAACATCTGCCGAAACCCGGGATCGAACCAGGGACCTTTAGATCTTCAGTCTAACGCTCTCCCAACTGAGCTATTTCGGCTCGCCTCCCACGGGTGCGGGCGACAGGGTCAGGCTTGAAGAAGCAAGACCTCGGGCCCTGCCAAAAGTGCACAGAATGCGCAACAATGCAGCCTGCTTTGCGCAGCAGTATCAGGTCCTGAAAGCCGTCACTGCTACCACTACACGGCGCATGGTGCCATTCGAAGCACGCTGCACAACCCGACCCAACAGTTTACGCCTCGGAAGAGGGATTATCAAAGACACTTGGCAGCGTAGTCTTGCTATAACCCCTAAAGGTCTTGTCAGAAGTGGGATTCGAACCCACGCCTCCAGAGAGACTGCGACCTGAACGAAGCGCCTTAGACCGCTCGGCCATTCTGACTGCCTGACGCGCATGTCTTGAGAATGTGCAGATGGCAGCCGAACCCTTGTTGGCAGTGCAGCAAAATTCAAAAGTGCTGGGGGGTTTATCTATACGATGCAGTCTGCAAGTCCTCTAAACAACTGACTGCCGGTCAGACTGGCTAAGCAATACCAAAGCTATGACAAATGGACCTGTCTTGCTGGTGGCCTGGCTTAGAATTCCTTATCTTTCAGAAGCAGAGGGGGAATTATAAGATTCCTTCCAACCCTCTTTATTCCTGTAGCTGTCTGAGTTTCTTGTTGGGAGCAGCGAACCCTTCGATAGCTCAGTTGGTAGAGCGGAGGACTGTAGGATAAATGATCTGTCATCCTTAGGTCGCTGGTTCAAATCCAGCTCGAAGGAGGTTCTGGCTTTTGGCAGATATTACCTGCGTCAACTTTGAGTTAGAAGCAGACAAACTAAAATGAAAACTAACGCTTCCCTGACCGGGAATCGAACCCGGGCCGCGGCAGTGAGAGCGCCGAATCCTAACCACTAGACCACCAGGGAGCTGCGAGCAGGCGTGTTTTCGAGCTAGACTGATATGTGGCGAACATGCGCAGTTCCAACGGGCTCTCTATATCCTACCCGTCCGACGTTATGGACGTTTAATGAAGGAGGCCGCTTACCTGTGGAGGGCAGTCGAGCGCTAGGAGGAAAAGGGTTGAGCGGAAGCTGCCCACGACGTCGACCACCAGAAAAAGTTGAAGACCTTGGCCTTAGTAGCCGCAAGTGCATCGCCTGGTCGAACAACGGGGGACGGTCAAGCTAGCAATGCACAGACTGCAAGTATTCCAGCCGAAGCTGAAAAGCTTGCTGCACGAGCCAGCCAGGAGTCGAACCTAGAATCTTCTGATCCGTAGTCAAACGCGTTATCCATTGCGCCACTGGCCCTGCGGCCAGGTGGGGTCGCCAGGCCGAAAGTTAGAAGGCCATCAGGCAAAACGCCAAAAGAATACAGCATGAAGAGATTTCTTTTTCCATTTGTCCAAAGCCTGAAAGGGAAGAGGGGCCAATGCAGCCAGATGGAGCTGTACGCATTCACGTTTGGCGGGACTTTGGGCAGCACTCCAGCCCTGCGCAACACCGATCCAAACCGGGTTTTGCTGCCACAGCAGCACAGAGCACTGACCATTTCACGACCACGGCCACCCGAAGGCCCTGGGCCAAAGTGGCCAATTCTGCTCTGGCCACGCCTGCACAAGGAACTGCAGTTGCCGTCTGCTTTGTTTCGGCTTATTTGATCTCTAATATCTCGGCACCTCTGCGAAATGTGTCCACTCCCTGCAGCTCTATGGAAAGCACTCGGTCTGTGGAACCCCGTGGTGCGAGAATGGGCTCTCCATCTCCTACCAGTCCAAAGTTATGGATGTTAAAAGAATTCATGGGAAAACGGAAAATTGCACCTGACATTTGACGTGGACACTCGAAAGCTTTGCTTCTCTGGGTTCTTTGGCGCAATGGATAGAACATTGGACTTCTAGTTGATGTGGACTCTTGAAATCCTTGCCACTCTGGGTTCTGTGGCGCAATGGATAGCGCATTGGACTTCTAGTTGATGGTGGAAGAAGCAATTCAAAGGTTGTGGGTTCGAGTCCCACCAGAATCGCAAGATTTTCAGGATGCCTGTGGCAACGGCGGTTGTCCCTTTGCTGACACACCATCCAAAACCTTGCGTTTGACCGCGTCCTTGGCTAAAGAACCCATGGCAAACACCTCCTGAGAAGTTCCAAACATCTGCCGAAACCAGGGATCGAACCAGGGACCTTTAGATCTTCAGTCTAACGCTCTCCCAACTGAGCTATTTCGGCTCGCCTCCCACAGGTGCGGGCGACAGGGTCAGGCTTGAAGAAGCAAGACCTCGGGCCCTGCCAAAAGTGCACAGAATGCGCAACAATGCAGCCTGCTTTGCGCAGCAGTATCAGGGCCTGAAAGCCATCACTGCTACCACTACACGGCGCATGGTGCCATTCGAAGCGCGCTGCACAACCCGACCCAACAGTTTACGCCTCGGAAGATGGATTATCAAAGACAATTGGCAGCGTAGTCTTGCAATTACCCCTAAAGGTCTTGTCAGAAGTGGGATTCGAACCCACGCCTCCAGAGAGACTGCGACCTGAACGCAGCGCCTTAGACCGCTCGGCCATTCTGACTGCCTGACGCGCATGTCTTGAGAATGTGCAGATGGCAGCCGAACCCTTGTTGGCAGTGCAGCAAAATTCAAAAGTGCTGGGGGGTTTATCTATACGATGCAGTCTGCAAGTCCTCTAAACAACTGACTGCCGGTCAGACTGGCTAAGCAATACCAAAGCTATGACAAATGGACCTGTCTTGCTGGTGGCCTGGCTTAGAATCCTTATCTTTCAGGAGCAGAGGGGGAATTATAAGATTCCTTCCAACCCTCTTTATTCCTGTAGCTGCCTGAGTTTCTTGTTGGGCGCAGCGAACCTTTCGATAGCTCAGTTGGTAAAGCGGAGGACTGTAGGGTAAATGATCTGTCATCCTTAGGTCGCTGGTTCAAATCCGGCTCGAAGGAGGTTCTGGCTTTTGGCAGATATTACCTGCGTCAACTATGAGTTAGAAGCAGACAAACTAAAATGAAAACTAACGCTTCCCTGACCGGGAATCGAACCCGGGCCGCGGCGGTGAGAGCGCCGAATCCTAACCACTAGACCACCAGGGAGCTGCGAGCAGGCGTGTTTTCGAGCTAGACTGATATGTGGCGAACATGCGCAGTTCCAACGGGCTCTCTATATCCTACCCGTCCGACGTTATGGACGTTTAATGAAGGAGGCCGCTTACCTGTGGAGGGCAGTCGAGCGCTAGGAGGAAAAGGGTTGAGCGGAAGCTGCCCACGACGTCGACCACCAGAAAAAGTTGAAGACCTTGGCCTTAGTAGCCGCAAGTGCATCGCCTGGTCGAACAACGGGGGACGGTCAAGCTAGCAATGCACAGACTGCAAGTATTCCAGCCGAAGCTGAAAAGCTTGCTGCACGAGCCAGCCAGGAGTCGAACCTAGAATCTTCTGATCCGTAGTCAGACGCGTTATCCATTGCGCCACTGGCCCTGCGGCCAGGTGGGGTCGCCAGGCCGAAAGTTAGAAGGCCATCAGGAAAAACGCCAAAAGAATACAGCATGAAGAGATTTCTTTTTCCATTTGTCCAAAGCCTGAAAGGGAAGAGGCGCCAATGCAGCCAGATGGAGCTGTACGCATTCACGTTTGGCGGGACTTTGGGCAGCACTCCAGCCCTGCGCAACACCGATCCGAACCGGGTTTTGCTGCCACAGCAGCACAGAGCACTGACCATTTCACGACCACGGCCACCCGAAGACCCTGGGCCAAAGTGGCCAAGTCTGCTCTGGCCACGCCTGCACAAGGAACTGCAGTTGCCGTCTGCTTTGTTTCGGCTTATTTGATCTCTCATATCTCGGCACCTCTGCGAAATGTGTCCACTCCCTGCAGCTCTATGGAAAGCTCTCGGTCTGTGGAACCCCGTGGTGCGAGAATGGGCTCTCCATCTCCTACCAGTCCAAAGTTATGGATGTTAAAAGAATTCATGGGAAAACGGAAAATTGCACCTGACATTTGACGTGGACACTCGAAAGCTTTGCTTCTCTGGGTTCTTTGGCGCAATGGATAGAATATTGGACTTCTAGTTGATGTGGACTCTTGAAATCCTTGCCACTCTGGGTTCTGTGGCGCAATGGATAGCGCATTTGACTTCTAGTTGATGATGGAAGAAGCCATTTAAAGGTTGTGGGTTCGAGTCCCACCAGAATCGCAAGATTTTCAGGATGCCTGTGGCAACGGCGGTTGTCCCTTTGCTGACACACCATCCAAAACCTTGCGTTTGACCGCGTCCTTGGCTAAAGAACCCATGGCAAACACCTCCTGAGAAGTTCCAAACATCTGCCGAAACCCGGGATCGAACCAGGGACCTTTAGATCTTCAGTCTAACGCTCTCCCAACTGAGCTATTTCGGCTCGCCTCCCACAGGTGCGGGCGACAGGGTCAGGCTTGAAGAAGCAAGACCTCGGGCCCTGCCAAAAGTGCACAGAATGCGCAACAATGCAGCCTGCTTTGCGCAGCAGTATCAGGGCCTGAAAGCCATCACTGCTACCACTACACGGCGCATGGTGCCATTCGAAGCGCGCTGCACAACCCGACCCAACAGTTTACGCCTCGGAAGATGGATTATCAAAGACAATTGGCAGCGTAGTCTTGCAATTACCCCTAAAGGTCTTGTCAGAAGTGGGATTCGAACCCACGCCTCCAGAGAGACTGCGACCTGAACGCAGCGCCTTAGACCGCTCGGCCATTCTGACTGCCTGACGCGCATGTCTTGAGAATGTGCAGATGGCAGCCGAACCCTTGTTGGCAGTGCAGCAAAATTCAAAAGTGCTGGGGGGTTTATCTATACGATGCAGTCTGCAAGTCCTCTAAACAACTGACTGCCGGTCAGACTGGCTAAGCAATACCAAAGCTATGACAAATGGACCTGTCTTGCTGGTGGCCTGGCTTAGAATCCTTATCTTTCAGGAGCAGAGGGGGAATTATAAGATTCCTTCCAACCCTCTTTATTCCTGTAGCTGCCTGAGTTTCTTGTTGGGCGCAGCGAACCTTTCGATAGCTCAGTTGGTAAAGCGGAGGACTGTAGGGTAAATGATCTGTCATCCTTAGGTCGCTGGTTCAAATCCGGCTCGAAGGAGGTTCTGGCTTTTGGCAGATATTACCTGCGTCAACTATGAGTTAGAAGCAGACAAACTAAAATGAAAACTAACGCTTCCCTGACCGGGAATCGAACCCGGGCCGCGGCGGTGAGAGCGCCGAATCCTAACCACTAGACCACCAGGGAGCTGCGAGCAGGCGTGTTTTCGAGCTAGACTGATATGTGGCGAACATGCGCAGTTCCAACGGGCTCTCTATATCCTACCCGTCCGACGTTATGGACGTTTAATGAAGGAGGCCGCTTACCTGTGGAGGGCAGTCGAGCGCTAGGAGGAAAAGGGTTGAGCGGAAGCTGCCCACGACGTCGACCACCAGAAAAAGTTGAAGACCTTGGCCTTAGTAGCCGCAAGTGCATCGTCTGGTCGAACAACGGGGGACGGTCAAGCTAGCAATGCACAGACTGCAAGTATTCCAGCCGAAGCTGAAAAGCTTGCTGCACGAGCCAGCCAGGAGTCGAACCTAGAATCTTCTGATCCGTAGTCAGACGCGTTATCCATTGCGCCACTGGCCCTGCAGCCAGGTGGGGTCGCCAGGCCGAAAGTTAGAAGGCCATCAGGCAAAACGCCAAAAGAATACAGCATGAAGAGATTTCTTTTTCCATTTGTCCAAAGCCTGAAAGGGAAGAGGGGCCAATGCAGCCAGATGGAGCTGTACGCATTCACGTTTGGCGGGACTTTGGGCAGCACTCCAGCCCTGCGCAACACCGATCCGAACCGGGTTTTGCTGCCACAGCAGCACAGAGCACTGACCATTTCACGACCACGGCCACCCGAAGGCCCTGGGCCAAAGTGGCCAAGTCTGCTCTGGCCACGCCTGCACAAGGAACTGCAGTTGCCGTCTGCTTTGTTTCGGCTTATTTGATCTCTCATATCTCGGCACCTCTGCGAAATGTGTCCACTCCCTGCAGCTCTATGGAAAGCACTCGGTCTGTGGAACCCCGTGGTGCGAGAATGGGCTCTCCATCTCCTACCAGTCCAAAGTTATGGATGTTAAAAGAATTCATGGGAAAACGGAAAATTGCACCTGACATTTGACGTGGACACTCGAAAGCTTTGCTTCTCTGGGTTCTTTGGGGCAATGGATAGAACATTGGACTTCTAGTTGATGTGGACTCTTGAAATCCTTGCCACTCTGGGTTCTGTGGCGCAATGGATAGCGCATTGGACTTCTAGTTGATGATGGAAGAAGTCATTCAAAGGTTGTGGGTTCGAGTCCCACCAGAATCGCAAGATTTTCAGGACGGCAACGGCAACGGCGGTTGTCCCTTTGCTGACACACCATCCAAAACCTTGCGTTTGACCGCGTCCTTGGCTAAAGAACCCATGGCAAACACCTCCTGAGAAGTTCCAAACATCTGCGGAAACCCGGGATCGAACCCTTCGATAGCTCAGTTGGTAGAGCGGAGGACTGTAGGGTAAATGATCTGTCATCCTTAGGTCGCTGGTTCAAATCCGGCTCGAAGGAGGTTCTGGCTTTTGGCAGATATTACCTGCGTCAACTTTGAGTTAAAAGCAGACAAACTAAAATGAAAACTAACGCTTCCCTGACCGGGAATCGAACCCGGGCCGCGGCGGTGAGAGCGCCGAATCCTAACCACTAGACCACCAGGGAGCTGCGAGCAGGCGTGTTTTCGAGCTAGACTGATATGTGGCGAACATGCGCAGTTCCAACGGGCTCTCTATATCCTACCCGTCCGACGTTATGGACGTTTAATGAAGGAGGCCGCTTACCTGTGGAGGGCAGTCGAGCGCTAGGAGGAAAAGGGTTGAGCGGAAGCTGCCCACGACGTCGACCACCAGAAAAAGTTGAAGACCTTGGCATTAGTCATTTCCGGAACAGCAGCAAACGCCGGAACGAAAGAAGAAACTATCCAGCAAAAAGCTAAGTTTTCTACAAAGCTTTACAAACACCTTTCTCAATTACTTACTACAATCTCTGTTTAAAAACTTACTTGGCTGCATCAAGTCAAATTATACTTCACCACATACACCTGTTCATTAGCGCTAAATACACCGCACATTCAGCTTGTTTTTAGCATTACCTAGCATCCTAAACTATTAAGCTAACTCGGTAAAAGCAGCTGCATACTACTATAAACACGTAAACATCCTATAAATTACAAACACCAACATGGATACACTGGATTGCAGCTGCAGGGGCCCTCTGCTCCTCCACGAAGCCAACATGGTGATTGATTCTCTTAAAAGAGACATTCGCCGGCTTACAAACGACCTAGTTAGGAAAGATACACTTATCTCTGCATACGGTTCCACTCTACGAGCCCAGGCTCAAAGCCGAATTGATATGTCGTTTCAGACTAAATTCCCTGAAGAACCTGCCACCACCTCGCAGCCGGCATGCTCGACCCCACAACAGAACCAACCCTGGACCGAAGTTGTCGCTCGCAGTCAAAGGGGAGTACTGAGGAGATTCTCTCCACCTCCTTTCAATCCTTTCAATCTTTCAAACCGGTACTCAGTGCTAGCCGATAGTAACGTAGCCGACCCTGCTCACACCATTCCTCTTCCCCCACAGCATCGCTCGGCGGAGCAGTCGAGACCGACTGCTCCGCCTCCGAAGCCGCCTGCTCCGAGACGAGTCGCCCGAGAGAGACCCCGCCACCCCCCGTCCTCCACCCGACCAGTCGCGGTCCTCGTAGGGTCCTCCATTGTGCGCCATGTGACCCTACCGAGGAGCGAGACGTGGTGCCTGCCCGGAGCCCGTGTGGAGGACGTCCAGACCAGGGTGCCCGAGGTGGTGGAGCAGCACCCGACCGCCTCTGCAATCGTGGTCCACGTCGGGTCGAACGACATCAGGCTCCAGCAGTCCGAAAAACTTAAGTCCGATTTTACCTCTCTAATTCAAACCATACTCGCTACTGGCAAAAAATGTATCGTCTCAGGCCCTATCCCATCTGCTTGCTTCTCAGACATGCAGTTCTCTCGTATCCGCCAGCTCCACGCGTGGCTGGTGGGGTACTGCAGTCGCGAGAGGGTCCCTTTCGTGGACAACTTCGGGAGCTTCTGGAGAAGACGCAGCCTGTTCGCCCGAGACGGACGACACCTGAACAGGGCTGGGGCGAGCCTGCTAGCTAGCAACCTGGAGCTAGCTCTGGAAGCCCATCACACGCCACGCTGACAAGTAAGCTCCAAGCCAGCACATCTCAATAGCAACTTAGTCCGAGATAATGATATATCTTTCCCCCTTACCACCAGTGCTCGGAATACAGTGTGCTTGGCTCAGTCAGATAATCTGCTCCACAAAATTCCTTCCCTTATAACCCACCATAGGAAACGTAAGCATAAAACCACAGGCTGCATACCTAACAATCTAATTAATATCCAGCTCGGGCGCTGGGTTAATAAGACTAAAACCGTCATAAATGCTGCTGTCCTTAATGTAAGGTCCCTCACCAACAAGAGTTTCTTTATAAATGATTACATCTCGGAAAATAAACTACACCTTATGTTCCTTGTGGAGACCTGGTTAAAAGAAGAAGGGGCTGCCACCCTTATTGAAACCTGTCCCCCTAACTATAAATTCTATCAATCGATAAGAGACAATAAAAGAGGTGGCGGTATAGCTGTCATCTTCTCCGATAAACTCAGCTGTAACGAGATAAATTTAGGCACCTTCACGTCATTTGAGTACCTAGCGATTAAAGTTAAAACCGATCACAGCTTACTCCTTATCACGCTATACAGACCGCCAAAAAGTTCACCAACCTTTTTATCTGACTTCTCCACCCTCGTGTCAGCGGTACTTACAAACTACGACAGAATAATTATCACGGGAGATTTTAACATTCATGTTAATAAAAGCGGTGACTCAAATGGCAAAGACCTGCTAAACACATTGGATGGTTTTGGGCTACATCAGTACGTAACAGAAGCCACCCATCAACTAGGAAACACGCTCGACCTAGTAATATCGCAACCCGCAAATATTAACAACATTTCCGTATCGGATATAGCCATCTCCGACCATTACTGCGTCTTATTTAAATTCCCATTTACTATACATAGCAATAGAGAGACCGGTGCAACCCACAAACGATGCATAAATGAATCAGCGCAACAAAAAATCACCGAACTTATTAGCTCCCGCGACCTCCTCAATGGCCACAAATCGCTCGATGAAATGGTGGCTGGCTTTAATAGCAACCTAAAGGAAATTTTAGACGAAGTTGCTCCTTTAAAAACAAAACACAGCTCACAAGTTAAAACCTCACCATGGATAAATGAGTCAGTAAGAGAGAAAAAAAGGCAATGTAGAGCAGCAGAACGAGCATGGAGAAAATCTAAATTAGAAGTCAATCGTATAATCCTTAAAGAACATATTATCACCTATAACAATACAATACGCACAGAAAGAAAGAACTATTTATCAAAAATTATCACAGACCATCACAACAACACACGAGTATTATTCTCTACAATTGAAAAAGTACTAAATCCTGCGCCAGTCTGTGATATGCTTAGTCTAGCCACCACTCCAAAATGCGAAGAGTTTGCAGAATTCTTCACAAACAAAATACTCGCTATTAGAGCAGAAATCATTCGAGACCCTAACTACCTACAAGATGCCCCTTTTAAGGAACCACCGACCCTACAGACTTTAAGCGCCATTACGGAAGACGATCTCTATAAACTTATTAAACATAGCAAGCGGTCAACATGCAGCCTTGACCCTATTCCCACTTTTCTCATGAAAAATAATTTTAATTATATCTCCACACCCCTATTACAGATCATTAACACCTCCATTCTCACAGGTATTTTCCCAAGCACCTTTAAAACTGCTGTAGTGAAGCCATTGCTAAAGAAACCAAATTTGGACTATAACACACTAAACAACTATAGACCAATCTCCAACCTCCCATTTATAAGCAAAATACTCGAAAAGGCTGTCTTCTTACAGCTCAACAAATTCCTTAATGAAAACGACATCCTAGAAAAATTCCAATCAGGCTTTAGAGCAAATCATAGCACAGAGACTGCTCTAACCAAAATAGTAAACGACCTCAGACTCAGTACAGCCACAAACAAAGTCTCTGCCCTAGTCCTCTTGGACCTAAGTGCCGCCTTTGACACAATTGATCACAACATACTACTACATCGTCTCAAAACTTGGGTGGGCCTCTCAGGCCATGTACTAAAATGGCTTGAGTCATACATCACCGGAAGACAATTCTATATTAGTTTAGGAGATCATATATCTAAAAATCACGACGTACCCTTCGGTGTTGCTCAAGGCAGCTGCCTTGGCCCCCTGCTTTTCTCATTATACATGCTACCGCTGGGCAACATTATCAAAAAACATAATATAGACTTTCATAGTTATGCCGATGATACACAACTTTATATCTCAGTTGAGCCAAACAAAACCACAGCTCTACAGTCTTTAACCTCCTGTTTGTCAGCTGTCACGCATTGGATGAGCAATAACTTTCTAAAGTTAAACGAAAACAAAACTGAACTGCTACTTATCGGCCCTAAAGACAAATGGGAAGCTCTCCTCCCCAGTCTAGGCAACCTAAACCAATATGTCAGAGAACAGGTAACTAGCCTAGGTGTCATCCTTGACTCTGACCTAAGCCTTAAACCACACATCAACAAAGTGACTAAAACAGCATACTTCCATCTAAGAAATATAGCAAAAGTTCGCCCCTTCTTGACCAAGCCAGACGCTGAAAAACTTGTTCACGCATTTATTACAAGTAGATTAGACTACTGCAATGCCTTGTTTACAGGCCTCCCAAAAAAATCAATTGAAAAACTACAGCTTATTCAAAACTCGGCTGCAAGATTACTAACAAAAACAAGAAAGATGGAACATATTACTCCTGTACTGGCTGAACTCCACTGGCTATCTGTATCCTATAGAATTGACTTCAAAGTACTACTACTGGTATTTAAAGCTGTAAATGGCCTTGCCCCATGCTATATTGCTGACGCATTATCCTCTTATACCCCTGCACGAGCCCTTAGATCTGCTGATGCCGGTCTCCTGAGCATGGCAAACACCTCCTGAGAAGTTCCAAACATCTGCCGAAACCCGGGATCGAACCAGGGACCTTTAGATCTTCAGTCTAACGCTCTCCCAACTGAGCTATTTCGGCTCGCCTCCCACGGGTGCGGGCGACAGGGTCAGGCTTGAAGAAGCAAGACCTCGGGCCCTGCCAAAAGTGCACAGAATGCGCAACAATGCAGCCTGCTTTGCGCAGCAGTATCAGGTCCTGAAAGCCGTCACTGCTACCACTACACGGCGCATGGTGCCATTCGAAGCACGCTGCACAACCCGACCCAACAGTTTACGCCTCGGAAGAGGGATTATCAAAGACACTTGGCAGCGTAGTCTTGCTATAACCCCTAAAGGTCTTGTCAGAAGTGGGATTCGAACCCACGCCTCCAGAGAGACTGCGACCTGAACGAAGCGCCTTAGACCGCTCGGCCATTCTGACTGCCTGACGCGCATGTCTTGAGAATGTGCAGATGGCAGCCGAACCCTTGTTGGCAGTGCAGCAAAATTCAAAAGTGCTGGGGGGTTTATCTATACGATGCAGTCTGCAAGTCCTCTAAACAACTGACTGCCGGTCAGACTGGCTAAGCAATACCAAAGCTATGACAAATGGACCTGTCTTGCTGGTGGCCTGGCTTAGAATTCCTTATCTTTCAGAAGCAGAGGGGGAATTATAAGATTCCTTCCAACCCTCTTTATTCCTGTAGCTGTCTGAGTTTCTTGTTGGGAGCAGCGAACCCTTCGATAGCTCAGTTGGTAGAGCGGAGGACTGTAGGATAAATGATCTGTCATCCTTAGGTCGCTGGTTCAAATCCAGCTCGAAGGAGGTTCTGGCTTTTGGCAGATATTACCTGCGTCAACTTTGAGTTAGAAGCAGACAAACTAAAATGAAAACTAACGCTTCCCTGACCGGGAATCGAACCCGGGCCGCGGCAGTGAGAGCGCCGAATCCTAACCACTAGACCACCAGGGAGCTGCGAGCAGGCGTGTTTTCGAGCTAGACTGATATGTGGCGAACATGCGCAGTTCCAACGGGCTCTCTATATCCTACCCGTCCGACGTTATGGACGTTTAATGAAGGAGGCCGCTTACCTGTGGAGGGCAGTCGAGCGCTAGGAGGAAAAGGGTTGAGCGGAAGCTGCCCACGACGTCGACCACCAGAAAAAGTTGAAGACCTTGGCCTTAGTAGCCGCAAGTGCATCGCCTGGTCGAACAACGGGGGACGGTCAAGCTAGCAATGCACAGACTGCAAGTATTCCAGCCGAAGCTGAAAAGCTTGCTGCACGAGCCAGCCAGGAGTCGAACCTAGAATCTTCTGATCCGTAGTCAAACGCGTTATCCATTGCGCCACTGGCCCTGCGGCCAGGTGGGGTCGCCAGGCCGAAAGTTAGAAGGCCATCAGGCAAAACGCCAAAAGAATACAGCATGAAGAGATTTCTTTTTCCATTTGTCCAAAGCCTGAAAGGGAAGAGGGGCCAATGCAGCCAGATGGAGCTGTACGCATTCACGTTTGGCGGGACTTTGGGCAGCACTCCAGCCCTGCGCAACACCGATCCAAACCGGGTTTTGCTGCCACAGCAGCACAGAGCACTGACCATTTCACGACCACGGCCACCCGAAGGCCCTGGGCCAAAGTGGCCAATTCTGCTCTGGCCACGCCTGCACAAGGAACTGCAGTTGCCGTCTGCTTTGTTTCGGCTTATTTGATCTCTAATATCTCGGCACCTCTGCGAAATGTGTCCACTCCCTGCAGCTCTATGGAAAGCACTCGGTCTGTGGAACCCCGTGGTGCGAGAATGGGCTCTCCATCTCCTACCAGTCCAAAGTTATGGATGTTAAAAGAATTCATGGGAAAACGGAAAATTGCACCTGACATTTGACGTGGACACTCGAAAGCTTTGCTTCTCTGGGTTCTTTGGCGCAATGGATAGAACATTGGACTTCTAGTTGATGTGGACTCTTGAAATCCTTGCCACTCTGGGTTCTGTGGCGCAATGGATAGCGCATTGGACTTCTAGTTGATGGTGGAAGAAGCAATTCAAAGGTTGTGGGTTCGAGTCCCACCAGAATCGCAAGATTTTCAGGATGCCTGTGGCAACGGCGGTTGTCCCTTTGCTGACACACCATCCAAAACCTTGCGTTTGACCGCGTCCTTGGCTAAAGAACCCATGGCAAACACCTCCTGAGAAGTTCCAAACATCTGCCGAAACCAGGGATCGAACCAGGGACCTTTAGATCTTCAGTCTAACGCTCTCCCAACTGAGCTATTTCGGCTCGCCTCCCACAGGTGCGGGCGACAGGGTCAGGCTTGAAGAAGCAAGACCTCGGGCCCTGCCAAAAGTGCACAGAATGCGCAACAATGCAGCCTGCTTTGCGCAGCAGTATCAGGGCCTGAAAGCCATCACTGCTACCACTACACGGCGCATGGTGCCATTCGAAGCGCGCTGCACAACCCGACCCAACAGTTTACGCCTCGGAAGATGGATTATCAAAGACAATTGGCAGCGTAGTCTTGCAATTACCCCTAAAGGTCTTGTCAGAAGTGGGATTCGAACCCACGCCTCCAGAGAGACTGCGACCTGAACGCAGCGCCTTAGACCGCTCGGCCATTCTGACTGCCTGACGCGCATGTCTTGAGAATGTGCAGATGGCAGCCGAACCCTTGTTGGCAGTGCAGCAAAATTCAAAAGTGCTGGGGGGTTTATCTATACGATGCAGTCTGCAAGTCCTCTAAACAACTGACTGCCGGTCAGACTGGCTAAGCAATACCAAAGCTATGACAAATGGACCTGTCTTGCTGGTGGCCTGGCTTAGAATCCTTATCTTTCAGGAGCAGAGGGGGAATTATAAGATTCCTTCCAACCCTCTTTATTCCTGTAGCTGCCTGAGTTTCTTGTTGGGCGCAGCGAACCTTTCGATAGCTCAGTTGGTAAAGCGGAGGACTGTAGGGTAAATGATCTGTCATCCTTAGGTCGCTGGTTCAAATCCGGCTCGAAGGAGGTTCTGGCTTTTGGCAGATATTACCTGCGTCAACTATGAGTTAGAAGCAGACAAACTAAAATGAAAACTAACGCTTCCCTGACCGGGAATCGAACCCGGGCCGCGGCGGTGAGAGCGCCGAATCCTAACCACTAGACCACCAGGGAGCTGCGAGCAGGCGTGTTTTCGAGCTAGACTGATATGTGGCGAACATGCGCAGTTCCAACGGGCTCTCTATATCCTACCCGTCCGACGTTATGGACGTTTAATGAAGGAGGCCGCTTACCTGTGGAGGGCAGTCGAGCGCTAGGAGGAAAAGGGTTGAGCGGAAGCTGCCCACGACGTCGACCACCAGAAAAAGTTGAAGACCTTGGCCTTAGTAGCCGCAAGTGCATCGCCTGGTCGAACAACGGGGGACGGTCAAGCTAGCAATGCACAGACTGCAAGTATTCCAGCCGAAGCTGAAAAGCTTGCTGCACGAGCCAGCCAGGAGTCGAACCTAGAATCTTCTGATCCGTAGTCAGACGCGTTATCCATTGCGCCACTGGCCCTGCGGCCAGGTGGGGTCGCCAGGCCGAAAGTTAGAAGGCCATCAGGAAAAACGCCAAAAGAATACAGCATGAAGAGATTTCTTTTTCCATTTGTCCAAAGCCTGAAAGGGAAGAGGCGCCAATGCAGCCAGATGGAGCTGTACGCATTCACGTTTGGCGGGACTTTGGGCAGCACTCCAGCCCTGCGCAACACCGATCCGAACCGGGTTTTGCTGCCACAGCAGCACAGAGCACTGACCATTTCACGACCACGGCCACCCGAAGGCCCTGGGCCAAAGTGGCCAAGTCTGCTCTGGCCACGCCTGCACAAGGAACTGCAGTTGCCGTCTGCTTTGTTTCGGCTTATTTGATCTCTCATATCTCGGCACCTCTGCGAAATGTGTCCACTCCCTGCAGCTCTATGGAAAGCTCTCGGTCTGTGGAACCCCGTGGTGCGAGAATGGGCTCTCCATCTCCTACCAGTCCAAAGTTATGGATGTTAAAAGAATTCATGGGAAAACGGAAAATTGCACCTGACATTTGACGTGGACACTCGAAAGCTTTGCTTCTCTGGGTTCTTTGGCGCAATGGATAGAATATTGGACTTCTAGTTGATGTGGACTCTTGAAATCCTTGCCACTCTGGGTTCTGTGGCGCAATGGATAGCGCATTTGACTTCTAGTTGATGATGGAAGAAGCCATTTAAAGGTTGTGGGTTCGAGTCCCACCAGAATCGCAAGATTTTCAGGATGCCTGTGGCAACGGCGGTTGTCCCTTTGCTGACACACCATCCAAAACCTTGCGTTTGACCGCGTCCTTGGCTAAAGAACCCATGGCAAACACCTCCTGAGAAGTTCCAAACATCTGCCGAAACCCGGGATCGAACCAGGGACCTTTAGATCTTCAGTCTAACGCTCTCCCAACTGAGCTATTTCGGCTCGCCTCCCACGGGTGCGGGCGACAGGGTCAGGCTTGAAGAAGCAAGACCTCGGGCCCTGCCAAAAGTGCACAGAATGCGCAACAATGCAGCCTGCTTTGCGCAGCAGTATCAGGGCCTGAAAGCCATCACTGCTACCACTACACGGCGCATGGTGCCATTCGAAGCGCGCTGCACAACCCGACCCAACAGTTTACGCCTCGGAAGATGGATTATCAAAGACAATTGGCAGCGTAGTCTTGCAATTACCCCTAAAGGTCTTGTCAGAAGTGGGATTCGAACCCACGCCTCCAGAGAGACTGCGACCTGAACGCAGCGCCTTAGACCGCTCGGCCATTCTGACTGCCTGACGCGCATGTCTTGAGAATGTGCAGATGGCAGCCGAACCCTTGTTGGCAGTGCAGCAAAATTCAAAAGTGCTGGGGGGTTTATCTATACGATGCAGTCTGCAAGTCCTCTAAACAACTGACTGCCGGTCAGACTGGCTAAGCAATACCAAAGCTATGACAAATGGACCTGTCTTGCTGGTGGCCTGGCTTAGAATCCTTATCTTTCAGGAGCAGAGGGGGAATTATAAGATTCCTTCCAACCCTCTTTATTCCTGTAGCTGCCTGAGTTTCTTGTTGGGCGCAGCGAACCTTTCGATAGCTCAGTTGGTAAAGCGAAGGACTGTAGGGTAAATGATCTGTCATCCTTAGGTCGCTGGTTCAAATCCGGCTCGAAGGAGGTTCTGGCTTTTGGCAGATATTACCTGCGTCAACTATGAGTTAGAAGCAGACAAACTAAAATGAAAACTAACGCTTCCCTGACCGGGAATCGAACCCGGGCCGCGGCGGTGAGAGCGCCGAATCCTAACCACTAGACCACCAGGGAGCTGCGAGCAGGCGTGTTTTCGAGCTAGACTGATATGTGGCGAACATGCGCAGTTCCAACGGGCTCTCTATATCCTACCCGTCCGACGTTATGGACGTTTAATGAAGGAGGCCGCTTACCTGTGGAGGGCAGTCGAGCGCTAGGAGGAAAAGGGTTGAGCGGAAGCTGCCCACGACGTCGACCACCAGAAAAAGTTGAAGACCTTGGCCTTAGTAGCCGCAAGTGCATCGCCTGGTCGAACAACGGGGGACGGTCAAGCTAGCAATGCACAGACTGCAAGTATTCCAGCCGAAGCTGAAAAGCTTGCTGCACGAGCCAGCCAGGAGTCGAACCTAGAATCTTCTGATCCGTAGTCAGACGCGTTATCCATTGCGCCACTGGCCCTGCGGCCAGGTGGGGTCGCCAGGCCGAAAGTTAGAAGGCCATCAGGAAAAACGCCAAAAGAATACAGCATGAAGAGATTTCTTTTTCCATTTGTCCAAAGCCTGAAAGGGAAGAGGCGCCAATGCAGCCAGATGGAGCTGTACGCATTCACGTTTGGCGGGACTTTGGGCAGCACTCCAGCCCTGCGCAACACCGATCCGAACCGGGTTTTGCTGCCACAGCAGCACAGAGCACTGACCATTTCACGACCACGGCCACCCGAAGGCCCTGGGCCAAAGTGGCCAAGTCTGCTCTGGCCACGCCTGCACAAGGAACTGCAGTTGCCGTCTGCTTTGTTTTGGCTTATTTGATCTCTCATATCTCGGCACCTCTGCGAAATGTGTCCACTCCCTGCAGCTCTATGGAAAGCTCTCGGTCTGTGGAACCCCGTGGTGCGAGAATGGGCTCTCCATCTCCTACCAGTCCAAAGTTATGGATGTTAAAAGAATTCATGGGAAAACGGAAAATTGCACCTGACATTTGACGTGGACACTCGAAAGCTTTGCTTCTCTGGGTTCTTTGGCGCAATGGATAGAACATTGGACTTCTAGTTGATGTGGACTCTTGAAATCCTTGCCACTCTGGGTTCTGTGGCGCAATGGATAGCGCATTTGACTTCTAGTTGATGATGGAAGAAGCCATTTAAAGGTTTTGGGTTCGAGTCCCACCAGAATCGCAAGATTTTCAGGATGCCTGTGGCAACGGCGGTTGTCCCTTTGCTGACACACCATCCAAAACCTTGCGTTTGACCGCGTCCTTGGCTAAAGAACCCATGGCAAACACCTCCTGAGAAGTTCCAAACATCTGCCGAAACCCGGGATCGAACCAGGGACCTTTAGATCTTCAGTCTAACGCTCTCCCAACTGAGCTATTTCGGCTCGCCTCCCACGTGAAAATCCTTATCTTTCAGGAGCAGAGGGGGAATTATAAGATTCCTTCCAACCCTCTTTATTCCTGTAGCTGCCTGAGTTTCTTGTTGGGAGCAGCGAACCCTTCGATAGCTCAGTTGGTAGAGCGGAGGACTGTAGGGTAAATGATCTGTCATCCTTAGGTCGCTGGTTAAAATCCGGCTCTGGATAGAACGAATGGATAGAACATTGGACTTCTAGTTGATGTGGACTCTTGAAATCCTTGCCACTCTGGCTTCTGTGGCGCAATGGATAGCGCATTGGACTTCTAGTTGATGATGGAAGAAGCCATTCAAAGGTTGTAGGTTCGAGTCCCACCAAAATCGCAAGATTTTCAGGATGCCTGTGGCAACGGCGGTTGTCCCTTTGCTGACACACCATCCAAAACCTTGCGTTTGACCGCGTCCTTGGCTAAAGAAGCCATGGCAAACACCTCCATGGATAACGCTCTCCAAACTGAGCTATTTCGGCTCGCCTCCCACATGTGCGGGCGACAGGCTCAGGCTTGAAGAAGCAAGACCTCGGGCCCTGCCAAAAGTGCACAGAATGCAGCCTGCTTTGCGCAGCAGTATCAGGGCCTGAAAGCCGTCACTGCTACCACTACACGTCGCATGGTGCCATTCGAAGCATGCTGCACAACCCGACCCAACAGTTTACGCCTCGGAAGAGGGATTATCAAAGACACTTGGCAGCGTAGTCTTGCAATTACCCCTAAAGGTCTTGTCAGAAGTGGGATTCGAACCCACGCCTCCAGAGAGACTGCGACCTGAACGCAGCGCCTTAGACCGCTCGGCCATTCTGACTGCCTGACGCGCATGCCTTGAGAATGTGCAGATGGCAGCCGAACCCTTGTTGGCAGTGCAGCAAAATTCAAAAGTGCTGGGGGGTTTATCTATACGATGCAGTCTGCAAGTCCTCTAAACAACTGACTGCCGGTCAGACTGGCTAAGCAATACCAAAGCTATGACAAATGGACCTGTCTTGCTGGTGGCCTGGCTTAGAATTCCTTATCTTTCAGAAGCAGAGGGGGAATTATAAGATTCCTTCCAACCCTCTTTATTCCTGTAGCTGCCTGAGTTTCTTGTTGGGAGCAGCGAACCCTTCAGTTGGTAGAGCGGAGGACTGTAGGGTAAATGATCTGTCATCCTTAGGTCGCTGGTTCAAATCCGGCTCGAATGAGGTTCTGGCTTTTGGCAGATATTACCTGCGTCAACTTTGAGTTAGAAGCAGACAAACTAAAATGAAAACTAACGCTTCCCTGACCGGGAATCGAACCCGGGCCGCGGCGGTGAGAGCGCCGAATCCTAACCACTAGACCACCAGGGAGCTGCGAGCAGGTGTGTTTTCGAGCTAGACTGATATGTGGCGAACATGCGCAGTTCCAACGGGCTCTCTATATCCTACCCGTCCGACGTTATGGACGTTTAATGAAGGAGGCCGCTTACCTGTGGAGGGCAGTCGAGCGCTAGGAGGAAAAGGGTTGAGCTGAAGCTGCCCACGACGTCGACCACCAGAAAAAGTTGAAGACCTTGGCCTTAGTAGCTGCAAGTGCATCGCCTGGTCGAACAACGGTGGACGGTCAAGCTAGCAATGCACAGACTGCAAGTATTCCAGCCGAAGCTTAAAAGCTTGCTGCACGAGCCAGCCAGGAGTCGAACCTAGAATCTTCTGATCCGTAGTCAGACGCGTTATCCATTGCGCCACTGGCCCTGTGGCCAGGTGGGATCGCCAGGCCGAAAGTTAGAAGGCCATCAGGCAAAACACAAAAGAATACAGCATGAAGAGATTTCTTTTTCCATTACTCCAAAGCCTGCAAGGGAAGACGCGCAAATGCAGCCAGATGGAGCTGTACGCATTCACGTTTGGCGGGACTTTGGGCAGCACTCCAGCCCTGCGCAACACCGATCCGAACCGGGTTTTGCTGCCACAGCAGCACAGAGCACTGACCATTTCACGACCACGGCCACCCGAAGGCCCTGAGCCAAAGTGGCCAAGTCTGCTCTGGCCACGCCTGCACTAGGAACTGCCGTTGCCGTCTGCTTTGTTTCGGCTTATTTGATCTCTCATATCTCGGCACCTCTGCGAAATGTGTCCACTCCCTGCAGCTCTATGGAAAGCTCTCGGTCTGTGGAACCCCGTGGTGCGAGAATGGGCTCTCCATCTCCTACCAGTCCAAAGTTATGGATGTTAAAAGAATTCATGGGAAAACGGAAAATTGCACCTGACATTTGACGTGGACACTCGAAAGCTTTGCTTCTCTGGGTTCTTTGGCGCAATGGATAGAACATTGGACTTCTAGTTGATGTGGACTCTTGAAATCCTTGATACTCTGGGTTCTGTGGCGCAATGGATAGCGCATTGGACTTCTAGTTGATGATGGAAGAAGCCATTTAAAGGTTGTGGGTTCGAGTCCCACCAGAATCGCAAGATTTTCAGGATGCCTGTGGCAACGGCGGTTGTCCCTTTGCTGACACACCATCCAAAACCTTGCGTTTGACCGCGTCCTTGGCTAAAGAACCCATGGCAAACACCTCCTGAGAAGTTCCAAACGTCTGCCGAAACCCGGGATCGAACCAGGGACCTTTAGATCTTCAGTCTAACGCTCTCCCAACTGAGCTATTTCGGCTCGCCTCCCACAGGTGCGGGCGACAGGGTCAGGCTTGAAGAAGCAAGACCTCGGGCCCTGCCAAAAGTGCACAGAATGCGCAACAATGCAGCCTGCTTTGCGCAGCAGTATCAGGGCCTGAAAGCCATCACTGCTACCACTACACGGCGCATGGTGCCATTCGAAGCACGCTGCACAACCCGACCCAACAGTTTACGCCTCGGAAGATGGATTATCAAAGACACTTGGCAGCGTAGTCTTGCAATTACCCCTAAAGGTCTTGTCAGAAGTGGGATTCGAACCCACGCCTCCAGAGAGACTGCGACCTGAACGCAGCGCCTTAGACCGCTCGGCCATTCTGACTGCCTGACGCGCATGTCTTGAGAATGTGCAGATGGCAGCCGAACCCTTGTTGGCAGTGCAGCAAAATTCAAAAGTGCTGGGGGGTTTATCTATACGATGCAGTCTGCAAGTCCTCTAAACAACTGACTGCCGGTCAGACTGGCTAAGCAATACCAAAGCTATGACAAATGGACCTGTCTTGCTGGTGGCCTGGCTTAGAATCCTTATCTTTCAGGAGCAGAGGGGGAATTATAAGATTCCTTCCAACCCTCTTTATTCCTGTAGCTGCCTGAGTTTCTTGTTGGGCGCAGCAAACCTTTCGATAGCTCAGTTGGTAGAGCGGAGGACTGTAGGGTAAATGATCTGTCATCCTTAGGTCGCTGGTTCAAATCCGGCTCGAAGGAGGTTCTGGCTTTTGGCAGATATTACCTGCGTCAACTATGAGTTAGAAGCAGACAAACTAAAATGAAAACTAACGCTTCCCTGACCGGGAATCGAACCCGGGCCGCGGCGGTGAGAGCGCCGAATCCTAACCACTAGACCACCAGGGAGCTGCGAGCAGGCGTGTTTTCGAGCTAGACTGATATGTGGCGAACATGCGCAGTTCCAACGGGCTCTCTATATCCTACCCGTCCGACGTTATGGACGTTTAATGAAGGAGGCCGCTTACCTGTGGAGGGCAGTCGAGCGCTAGGAGGAAAAGGGTTGAGCGGAAGCTGCCCACGACGTCGACCACCAGAAAAAGTTGAAGACCTTGGCCTTAGTAGCCGCAAGTGCATCGCCTGGTCGAACAACGGGGGACGGTCAAGCTAGCAATGCACAGACTGCAAGTATTCCAGCCGAAGCTGAAAAGCTTGCTGCACGAGCCAGCCAGGAGTCGAACCTAGAATCTTCTGATCCGTAGTCAGACGCGTTATCCATTGCGCCACTGGCCCTGCGGCCAGGTGGGGTCGCCAGGCCGAAAGTTAGAAGGCCATCAGGAAAAACGCCAAAAGAATACAGCATGAAGAGATTTCTTTTTCCATTTGTCCAAAGCCTGAAAGGGAAGAGGCGCCAATGCAGCCAGATGGAGCTGTACGCATTCACGTTTGGCGGGACTTTGGGCAGCACTCCAGCCCTGCGCAACACCGATCCGAACCGGGTTTTGCTGCCACAGCAGCACAGAGCACTGACCATTTCACGACCACGGCCACCCGAAGGCCCTGGGCCAAAGTGGCCAAGTCTGCTCTGGCCACGCCTGCACAAGGAACTGCAGTTGCCGTCTGCTTTGTTTCGGCTTATTTGATCTCTCATATCTCGGCACCTCTGCGAAATGTGTCCACTCCCTGCAGCTCTATGGAAAGCTCTCGGTCTGTGGAACCCCGTGGTGCGAGAATGGGCTCTCCATCTCCTACCAGTCCAAAGTTATGGATGTTAAAAGAATTCATGGGAAAACGGAAAATTGCACCTGACATTTGACGTGGACACTCGAAAGCTTTGCTTCTCTGGGTTCTTTGGCGCAATGGATAGAACATTGGACTTCTAGTTGATGTGGACTCTTGAAATCCTTGCCACTCTGGGTTCTGTGGCGCAATGGATAGCGCATTTGACTTCTAGTTGATGATGGAAGAAGCCATTTAAAGGTTGTGGGTTCGAGTCCCACCAGAATCGCAAGATTTTCAGGATGCCTGTGGCAACGGCGGTTGTCCCTTTGCTGACACACCATCCAAAACCTTGCGTTTGACCGCGTCCTTGGCTAAAGAACCCATGGCAAACACCTCCTGAGAAGTTCCAAACATCTGCCGAAACCCGGGATCGAACCAGGGACCTTTAGATCTTCAGTCTAACGCTCTCCCAACTGAGCTATTTCGGCTCGCCTCCCACGGGTGCGGGCGACAGGGTCAGGCTTGAAGAAGCAAGACCTCGGGCCCTGCCAAAAGTGCACAGAATGCGCAACAATGCAGCCTGCTTTGCGCAGCAGTATCAGGGCCTGAAAGCCGTCACTGCTACCACTACACGTCGCATGGTGCCATTCGAAGCACGCTGCACAACCCGACCCAACAGTTTACGCCTCGGAAGAGGGATTATCAAAGACACTTGGCAGCGTAGTCTTGCAATTACCCCTAAAGGTCTTGTCAGAAGTTGGATTCGAACCCACGCCTCCAGAGAGACTGCGACCTGAACGCAGCACCTTAGACCGCTCGGCCATTCTGACCCAACTGACGCGCATGTCTTGAGAATGTGCAGATGGCAGCCGAACCCTTGTTGGCAGTGCAGCAAAATTCAAAAGTGCTGGGGGGTTTATCTATACGATGCAGGCCGCGGCGGTGAGAGCGCCGAATCCTAACCACTAGACCACCAGGGAGCTGCGAGCAGGCGTGTTTTCGAGCTACACTGATATGTGGCGAACATGCGCAGTTCCAACGGGCTCTCTATATCCTACCCGTCCGACGTTATGGACGTTTAATGAAGGAGGCCGCTTACCTGTGGAGGGCAGTCGAGCGCTAGGAGGAAAAGGGTTGAGCGGAAGCTGCCCACGACGTCGACCACCAGAAAAAGTTGAAGACCTTGGCCTTAGTAGCCGCAAGTGCATCGCCTGGTCGAACAACGGGGGACGGTCAAGCTAGCAATGCACAGACTGCAAGTATTCCAGCCGAAGCTGAAAAGCTTGCTGCACGAGCCAGCCAGGAGTCGAACCTAGAATCTTCTGATCCGTAGTCAAACGCGTTATCCATTGCTCCACTGGCCCTGCGGCCAGGTGGGGTCGCCAGGCCGAAAGTTAGAAGGCCATCAGGCAAAACGCCAAAAGAATACAGCATGAAGAGATTTCTTTTTCCATTTGTCCAAAGCCTGAAAGGGAAGAGGGGCCAATGCAGCCAGATGGAGCTGTACGCATTCACGTTTGGCGGGACTTTGGGCAGCACTCCAGCCCTGCGCAACACCGATAAGAACCGGGTTTTGCTGCCACAGCAGCACAGAGCACTGACCATTTCACGACCACGGCCACCCGAAGGCCCTGGGCCAAAGTGGCCAAGTCTGCTCTGGCCACGCCTGCACAAGGAACTGCAGTTGCCGTCTGCTTTGTTTCGGCTTATTTGATCTCTAATATCTCGGCACCTCTGCGAAATGTGTCCACTCCCTGCAGCTCTATGGAAAGCACTCGGTCTGTGGAACCCCGTGGTGCGAGAATGGGCTCTCCATCTCCTACCAGTCCAAAGTTATGGATGTTAAAAGAATTCATGGGAAAACGGAAAATTGCACCTGACATTTGACGTGGACACTCGAAAGCTTTGCTTCTCTGGGTTCTTTGGCGCAATGGATAGAACATTGGACTTCTAGTTGATGTGGACTCTTGAAATCCTTGCCACTCTGGGTTCTGTGGCGCAATGGATAGCGCATTGGACTTCTAGTTGATGATGGAAGAAGCAATTCAAAGGTTGTGTGTTCGAGTCCCACCAGAATCGCAAGATTTTCAGGATGCCTGTGGCAACGGCGGTTGTCCCTTTGCTGACACACCATCCAAAACCTTGCGTTTGACCGCGTCCTTGGCTAAAGAACCCATGGCAAACACCTCCTGAGAAGTTCCAAACATCTGCCGAAACCCGGGATCGAACCAGGGACCTTTAGATCTTCAGTCTAACGCTCTCCCAACTGAGCTATTTCGGCTCGCCTCCCACGGGTGCGGGCGACAGGGTCAGGCTTGAAGAAGCAAGACCTCGGGCCCTGCCAAAAGTGCACAGAATGCGCAACAATGCAGCCTGCTTTGCGCAGCAGTATCAGGGCCTGAAAGCCGTCACTGCTACCACTACACGGCGCATGGTGCCATTCGAAGCACGCTGCACAACCCGACCCAACAGTTTACGCCTCGGAAGACGGATTATCAAAGACACTTGGCAGCGTAGTCTTGCTATTACCCCTAAAGGTCTTGTCAGAAGTGGGATTCGAACCCACGCCTCCAGAGAGACTGCGACCTGAACGCAGCGCCTTAGACCGCTCGGCCATTCTGACTGCCTGATGCGCATGTCTTGAGAATGTGCAGATGGCAGCCGAACCCTTGTTGGCAGTGCAGCAAAATTCAAAAGTGCTGGGGGGTTTATCTATACGATGCAGTCTGCAAGTCCTCTAAACAACTGACTGCCGGTCAGACTGGCTAAGCAATACCAAAGCTATGACAAATGGACCTGTCTTGCTGGTGTCCTGGCTTAGAATTCCTTATCTTTCAGAAGCAGAGGGGGAATTATAAGATTCCTTCCAACCCTCTTTATTCCTGTAGCTGTCTGAGTTTCTTGTTGGGAGCAGAGAACCCTTCGATAGCTCAGTTGGTAGAGCGGAGGACTGTAGGATAAATGATCTGTCATCCTTAGGTCGCTGGTTCAAATCCAGCTCGAAGGAGGTTCTGGCTTTTGGCAGATATTACCTGCGTCAACTTTGAGTTAGAAGCAGACAAACTAAAATGAAAACTAACGCTTCCCTGACCGGGAATCGAACCCGGGCCGCGGCGGTGAGAGCGCCGAATCCTAACCACTAGACCACCAGGGAGCTGCGAGCAGGCGTGTTTTCGAGCTAGACTGATATGTGGCGAACATGCGCAGTTCCAACGGGCTCTCTATATCCTACCCGTCCGACGTTATGGACGTTTAATGAAGGAGGCCGCTTACCTGTGGAGGGCAGTCGAGCGCTAGGAGGAAAAGGGTTGAGCGGAAGCTGCCCACGACGTCGACCACCAGAAAAAGTTGAAGACCTTGGCCTTAGTAGCCGCAAGTGCATCGCCTGGTCGAACAACGGGGGACGGTCAAGCTAGCAATGCACAGACTGCAAGTATTCCAGCCGAAGCTGAAAAGCTTGCTGCACGAGCCAGCCAGGAGTCGAACCTAGAATCTTCTGATCCGTAGTCAAACGCGTTATCCATTGCGCCACTGGCCCTGCGGCCAGGTGGGGTCGCCAGGCCGAAAGTTAGAAGGCCATCAGGCAAAACGCCAAAAGAATACAGCATGAAGAGATTTCTTTTTCCATTTGTCCAAAGCCTGAAAGGGAAGAGGGGCCAATGCAGCCAGATGGAGCTGTACGCATTCACGTTTGGCGGGACTTTGGGCAGCACTCCAGCCCTGCGCAACACCGATCCGAACCGGGTTTTGCTGCCACAGCAGCACAGAGCACTGACCATTTCACGACCACGGCCACCCGAAGGCCCTGGGCCAAAGTGGCCAAGTCTGCTCTGGCCACGCCTGCACAAGGAACTGCAGTTGCCGTCTGCTTTGTTTCGGCTTATTTGATCTCTCATATCTCGGCACCTCTGCGAAATGTGTCCACTCCCTGCAGCTCTATGGAAAGCACTCGGTCTGTGGAACCCCGTGGTGCGAGAATGGGCTCTCCATCTCCTACCAGTCCAAAGTTATGGATGTTAAAAGAATTCATGGGAAAACGGAAAATTGCACCTGACATTTGACGTGGACACTCGTAAGCTTTGCTTCTCTGGGTTCTTTGGCGCAATGGATAGAACATTGGACTTCTAGTTGATGTGGACTCTTGAAATCCTTGCCACTCTGGGTTCTGTGGCGCAATGGATAGCGCATTGGACTTCTAGTTGATGATGGAAGAAGCAATTCAAAGGTTGTGTGTTCGAGTCCCACCAGAATCGCAAGATTTTCAGGATGCCTGTGGCAACGGCGGTTGTCCCTTTGCTGACACACCATCCAAAACCTTGCGTTTGACCGCGTCCTTGGCTAAAGAACCCATGGCAAACACCTCCTGAGAAGTTCCAAACATCTGCCGAAACCCGGGATCGAACCAGGGACCTTTAGATCTTCAGTCTAACGCTCTCCCAACTGAGCTATTTCGGCTCGCCTCCCACGGGTGCGGGCGACAGGGTCAGGCTTGAAGAAGCAAGACCTCGGGCCCTGCCAAAAGTGCACAGAATGCGCAACAATGCAGCCTGCTTTGCGCAGCAGTATCAGGGCCTGAAAGCCGTCACTGCTACCACTACACGGCGCATGGTGCCATTCGAAGCACGCTGCACAACCCGACCCAACAGTTTACGCCTCGGAAGACGGATTATCAAAGACACTTGGCAGCGTAGTCTTGCTATTACCCCTAAAGGTCTTGTCAGAAGTGGGATTCGAACCCACGCCTCCAGAGAGACTGCGACCTGAACGCAGCGCCTTAGACCGCTCGGCCATTCTGACTGCCTGATGCGCATGTCTTGAGAATGTGCAGATGGCAGCCGAACCCTTGTTGGCAGTGCAGCAAAATTCAAAAGTGCTGGGGGGTTTATCTATACGATGCAGTCTGCAAGTCCTCTAAACAACTGACTGCCGGTCAGACTGGCTAAGCAATACCAAAGCTATGACAAATGGACCTGTCTTGCTGGTGTCCTGGCTTAGAATTCCTTATCTTTCAGAAGCAGAGGGGGAATTATAAGATTCCTTCCAACCCTCTTTATTCCTGTAGCTGTCTGAGTTTCTTGTTGGGAGCAGAGAACCCTTCGATAGCTCAGTTGGTAGAGCGGAGGACTGTAGGATAAATGATCTGTCATCCTTAGGTCGCTGGTTCAAATCCAGCTCGAAGGAGGTTCTGGCTTTTGGCAGATATTACCTGCGTCAACTTTGAGTTAGAAGCAGACAAACTAAAATGAAAACTAACGCTTCCCTGACCGGGAATCGAACCCGGGCCGCGGCGGTGAGAGCGCCGAATCCTAACCACTAGACCACCAGGGAGCTGCGAGCAGGCGTGTTTTCGAGCTAGACTGATATGTGGCGAACATGCGCAGTTCCAACGGGCTCTCTATATCCTACCCGTCCGACGTTATGGACGTTTAATGAAGGAGGCCGCTTACCTGTGGAGGGCAGTCGAGCGCTAGGAGGAAAAGGGTTGAGCGGAAGCTGCCCACGACGTCGACCACCAGAAAAAGTTGAAGACCTTGGCCTTAGTAGCCGCAAGTGCATCGCCTGGTCGAACAACGGGGGACGGTCAAGCTAGCAATGCACAGACTGCAAGTATTCCAGCCGAAGCTGAAAAGCTTGCTGCACGAGCCAGCCAGGAGTCGAACCTAGAATCTTCTGATCCGTAGTCAAACGCGTTATCCATTGCGCCACTGGCCCTGCGGCCAGGTGGGGTCGCCAGGCCGAAAGTTAGAAGGCCATCAGGCAAAACGCCAAAAGAATACAGCATGAAGAGATTTCTTTTTCCATTTGTCCAAAGCCTGAAAGGGAAGAGGGGCCAATGCAGCCAGATGGAGCTGTACGCATTCACGTTTGGCGGGACTTTGGGCAGCACTCCAGCCCTGCGCAACACCGATCCGAACCGGGTTTTGCTGCCACAGCAGCACAGAGCACTGACCATTTCACGACCACGGCCACCCGAAGGCCCTGGGCCAAAGTGGCCAAGTCTGCTCTGGCCACGCCTGCACAAGGAACTGCAGTTGCCGTCTGCTTTGTTTCGGCTTATTTGATCTCTCATATCTCGGCACCTCTGCGAAATGTGTCCACTCCCTGCAGCTCTATGGAAAGCTCTCGGTCTGTGGAACCCCGTGGTGCGAGAATGGGCTCTCCATCTCCTACCAGTCCAAAGTTATGGATGTTAAAAGAATTCATGGGAAAACGGAAAATTGCACCTGACATTTGACGTGGACACTCGAAAGCTTTGCTTCTCTGGGTTCTTTGGCGCAATGGATAGAACATTGGACTTCTAGTTGATGTGGACTCTTGAAATCCTTGCCACTCTGGGTTCTGTGGCGCAATGGATAGCGCATTTGACTTCTAGTTGATGATGGAAGAAGCCATTTAAAGGTTGTGGGTTCGAGTCCCACCAGAATCGCAAGATTTTCAGGATGCCTGTGGCAACGGCGGTTGTCCCTTTGCTGACACACCATCCAAAACCTTGCGTTTGACCGCGTCCTTGGCTAAAGAACCCATGGCAAACACCTCCTGAGAAGTTCCAAACATCTGCCGAAACCCGGGATCGAACCAGGGACCTTTAGATCTTCAGTCTAACGCTCTCCCAACTGAGCTATTTCGGCTCGCCTCCCACGGGTGCGGGCGACAGGGTCAGGCTTGAAGAAGCAAGACCTCGGGCCCTGCCAAAAGTGCACAGAATGCGCAACAATGCAGCCTGCTTTGCGCAGCAGTATCAGGGCCTGAAAGCCGTCACTGCTACCACTACACGTCGCATGGTGCCATTCGAAGCACGCTGCACAACCCGACCCAACAGTTTACGCCTCGGAAGAGGGATTATCAAAGACACTTGGCAGCGTAGTCTTGCAATTACCCCTAAAGGTCTTGTCAGAAGTTGGATTCGAACCCACGCCTCCAGAGAGACTGCGACCTGAACGCAGCACCTTAGACCGCTCGGCCATTCTGACCCAACTGACGCGCATGTCTTGAGAATGTGCAGATGGCAGCCGAACCCTTGTTGGCAGTGCAGCAAAATTCAAAAGTGCTGGGGGGTTTATCTATACGATGCAGGCCGCGGCGGTGAGAGCGCCGAATCCTAACCACTAGACCACCAGGGAGCTGCGAGCAGGCGTGTTTTCGAGCTACACTGATATGTGGCGAACATGCGCAGTTCCAACGGGCTCTCTATATCCTACCCGTCCGACGTTATGGACGTTTAATGAAGGAGGCCGCTTACCTGTGGAGGGCAGTCGAGCGCTAGGAGGAAAAGGGTTGAGCGGAAGCTGCCCACGACGTCGACCACCAGAAAAAGTTGAAGACCTTGGCCTTAGTAGCCGCAAGTGCATCGCCTGGTCGAACAACGGGGGACGGTCAAGCTAGCAATGCACAGACTGCAAGTATTCCAGCCGAAGCTGAAAAGCTTGCTGCACGAGCCAGCCAGGAGTCGAACCTAGAATCTTCTGATCCGTAGTCAAACGCGTTATCCATTGCTCCACTGGCCCTGCGGCCAGGTGGGGTCGCCAGGCCGAAAGTTAGAAGGCCATCAGGCAAAACGCCAAAAGAATACAGCATGAAGAGATTTCTTTTTCCATTTGTCCAAAGCCTGAAAGGGAAGAGGGGCCAATGCAGCCAGATGGAGCTGTACGCATTCACGTTTGGCGGGACTTTGGGCAGCACTCCAGCCCTGCGCAACACCGATAAGAACCGGGTTTTGCTGCCACAGCAGCACAGAGCACTGACCATTTCACGACCACGGCCACCCGAAGGCCCTGGGCCAAAGTGGCCAAGTCTGCTCTGGCCACGCCTGCACAAGGAACTGCAGTTGCCGTCTGCTTTGTTTCGGCTTATTTGATCTCTAATATCTCGGCACCTCTGCGAAATGTGTCCACTCCCTGCAGCTCTATGGAAAGCACTCGGTCTGTGGAACCCCGTGGTGCGAGAATGGGCTCTCCATCTCCTACCAGTCCAAAGTTATGGATGTTAAAAGAATTCATGGGAAAACGGAAAATTGCACCTGACATTTGACGTGGACACTCGAAAGCTTTGCTTCTCTGGGTTCTTTGGCGCAATGGATAGAACATTGGACTTCTAGTTGATGTGGACTCTTGAAATCCTTGCCACTCTGGGTTCTGTGGCGCAATGGATAGCGCATTGGACTTCTAGTTGATGATGGAAGAAGCAATTCAAAGGTTGTGTGTTCGAGTCCCACCAGAATCGCAAGATTTTCAGGATGCCTGTGGCAACGGCGGTTGTCCCTTTGCTGACACACCATCCAAAACCTTGCGTTTGACCGCGTCCTTGGCTAAAGAACCCATGGCAAACACCTCCTGAGAAGTTCCAAACATCTGCCGAAACCCGGGATCGAACCAGGGACCTTTAGATCTTCAGTCTAACGCTCTCCCAACTGAGCTATTTCGGCTCGCCTCCCACGGGTGCGGGCGACAGGGTCAGGCTTGAAGAAGCAAGACCTCGGGCCCTGCCAAAAGTGCACAGAATGCGCAACAATGCAGCCTGCTTTGCGCAGCAGTATCAGGGCCTGAAAGCCGTCACTGCTACCACTACACGGCGCATGGTGCCATTCGAAGCACGCTGCACAACCCGACCCAACAGTTTACGCCTCGGAAGACGGATTATCAAAGACACTTGGCAGCGTAGTCTTGCTATTACCCCTAAAGGTCTTGTCAGAAGTGGGATTCGAACCCACGCCTCCAGAGAGACTGCGACCTGAACGCAGCGCCTTAGACCGCTCGGCCATTCTGACTGCCTGATGCGCATGTCTTGAGAATGTGCAGATGGCAGCCGAACCCTTGTTGGCAGTGCAGCAAAATTCAAAAGTGCTGGGGGGTTTATCTATACGATGCAGTCTGCAAGTCCTCTAAACAACTGACTGCCGGTCAGACTGGCTAAGCAATACCAAAGCTATGACAAATGGACCTGTCTTGCTGGTGTCCTGGCTTAGAATTCCTTATCTTTCAGAAGCAGAGGGGGAATTATAAGATTCCTTCCAACCCTCTTTATTCCTGTAGCTGTCTGAGTTTCTTGTTGGGAGCAGAGAACCCTTCGATAGCTCAGTTGGTAGAGCGGAGGACTGTAGGATAAATGATCTGTCATCCTTAGGTCGCTGGTTCAAATCCAGCTCGAAGGAGGTTCTGGCTTTTGGCAGATATTACCTGCGTCAACTTTGAGTTAGAAGCAGACAAACTAAAATGAAAACTAACGCTTCCCTGACCGGGAATCGAACCCGGGCCGCGGCGGTGAGAGCGCCGAATCCTAACCACTAGACCACCAGGGAGCTGCGAGCAGGCGTGTTTTCGAGCTAGACTGATATGTGGCGAACATGCGCAGTTCCAACGGGCTCTCTATATCCTACCCGTCCGACGTTATGGACGTTTAATGAAGGAGGCCGCTTACCTGTGGAGGGCAGTCGAGCGCTAGGAGGAAAAGGGTTGAGCGGAAGCTGCCCACGACGTCGACCACCAGAAAAAGTTGAAGACCTTGGCCTTAGTAGCCGCAAGTGCATCGCCTGGTCGAACAACGGGGGACGGTCAAGCTAGCAATGCACAGACTGCAAGTATTCCAGCCGAAGCTGAAAAGCTTGCTGCACGAGCCAGCCAGGAGTCGAACCTAGAATCTTCTGATCCGTAGTCAAACGCGTTATCCATTGCGCCACTGGCCCTGCGGCCAGGTGGGGTCGCCAGGCCGAAAGTTAGAAGGCCATCAGGCAAAACGCCAAAAGAATACAGCATGAAGAGATTTCTTTTTCCATTTGTCCAAAGCCTGAAAGGGAAGAGGGGCCAATGCAGCCAGATGGAGCTGTACGCATTCACGTTTGGCGGGACTTTGGGCAGCACTCCAGCCCTGCGCAACACCGATCCGAACCGGGTTTTGCTGCCACAGCAGCACAGAGCACTGACCATTTCACGACCACGGCCACCCGAAGGCCCTGGGCCAAAGTGGCCAAGTCTGCTCTGGCCACGCCTGCACAAGGAACTGCAGTTGCCGTCTGCTTTGTTTCGGCTTATTTGATCTCTAATATCTCGGCACCTCTGCGAAATGTGTCCACTCCCTGCAGCTCAATGGAAAGCACTCGGTCTGTGGAACCCCGTGGTGCGAGAATGGGCTCTCCATCTCCTACCAGTCCAAAGTTATGGATGTTAAAAGAATTCATGGGAAAACGGAAAATTGCACCTGACATTTGACGTGGACACTCGAAAGCTTTGCTTCTCTGGGTTCTTTGGCGCAATGGATAGAACATTGGACTTCTAGTTGATGTGGACTCTTGAAATCCTTGCCACTCTGGGTTCTGTGGCGCAATGGATAGCGCATTGGACTTCTAGTTGATGATGGAAGAAGCAATTCAAAGGTTGTGTGTTCGAGTCCCACCAGAATCGCAAGATTTTCAGGATGCCTGTGGCAACGGCGGTTGTCCCTTTGCTGACACACCATCCAAAACCTTGCGTTTGACCGCGTCCTTGGCTAAAGAACCCATGGCAAACACCTCCTGAGAAGTTCCAAACATCTGCCGAAACCCGGGATCGAACCAGGGACCTTTAGATCTTCAGTCTAACGCTCTCCCAAATGAGCTATTTCGGCTCGCCTCCCACAGTTGCGGGCGACAGGGTCAGGCTTGAAGAAGCAAGACCTCGGGCCCTGCCAAAAGTGCACAGAATGCGCAACAATGCAGCCTGCTTTGCGCAGCAGTATCAGGGCCTGAAAGCCATCACTGCTACCACTACACGGCGCATGGTGCCATTCGAAGCACGCTGCACAACCCGACCCAACAGTTTACGCCTCGGAAGATGGATTATCAAAGACAATTGGCAGCGTAGTCTTGCAATTACCCCTAAAGGTCTTGTCAGAAGTGGGATTCGAACCCACGCCTCCAGAGAGACTGCGACCTGAACGCAGCGCCTTAGACCGCTCGGCCATTCTGACTGCCTGACGCGCATGTCTTGAGAATGTGCAGATGGCAGCCGAACCCTTGTTGGCAGTGCAGCAAAATTCAAAAGTGCTGGGGGGTTTATCTATACGATGCAGTCTGCAAGTCCTCTAAACAACTGACTGCCGGTCAGACTGGCTAAGCAATACCAAAGCTATGACAAATTGACCTGTCTTGCTGGTGGCCTGGCTTAGAATCCTTATCTTTCAGGAGCAGAGGGGGAATTATAAGATTCCTTCCAACCCTCTTTATTCCTGTAGCTGCCTGAGTTTCTTGTTGGGCGCAGCTAACCTTTCGATAGCTCAGTTGGTAGAGCGGAGGACTGTAGGGTAAATGATCTGTCATCCTTAGGTCGCTGGTTCAAATCCGGCTCGAAGGAGGTTCTGGCTTTTGGCAGATATTACCTGCGTCAACTATGAGTTAGAAGCAGACAAACTAAAATGAAAACTAACGCTTCCCTGACCGGGAATCGAACCCGGGCCGCGGCGGTGAGAGCGCCGAATCCTAACCACTAGACCACCAGGGAGCTGCGAGCAGGCGTGTTTTCGAGCTAGACTGATATGTGGCGAACATGCGCAGTTCCAACGGGCTCTCTATATCCTACCCGTCCGACGTTATGGACGTTTAATGAAGGAGGCCGCTTACCTGTGGAGGGCAGTCGAGCGCTAGGAGGAAAAGGGTTGAGCGGAAGCTGCCCACGACGTCGACCACCAGAAAAAGTTGAAGACCTTGGCCTTAGTAGCCGCAAGTGCATCGCCTGGTCGAACAACGGGGGACGGTCAAGCTAGCAATGCACAGACTGCAAGTATTCAAGCCGAAGCTGAAAAGCTTGCTGCACGAGCCAGCCAGGAGTCGAACCTAGAATCTTCTGATCCGTAGTCAGACGCGTTATCCATTGCCCCACTGGCCCTGCGGCCAGGTGGGGTCGCCAGGCCGAAAGTTAGAAGGCCATCAGGAAAAACGCCAAAAGAATACAGCATGAAGAGATTTCTTTTTCCATTTGTCCAAAGCCTGAAAGGGAAGAGGCGCCAATGCAGCCAGATGGAGCTGTACGCATTCACGTTTGGCGGGACTTTGGGCAGCACTCCAGCCCTGCGCAACACCGATCCGAACCGGGTTTTGCTGCCACAGCAGCAAAGAGCACTGACCATTTCACGACCACGGCCACCCGAAGGCCCTGGGCCAAAGTGGCCAAGTCTGCTCTGGCCACGCCTGCACAAGGAACTGCAGTTGCCGTCTGCTTTGTTTCGGCTTATTTGATCTCTCATATCTCGGCACCTCTGCGAAATGTGTCCACTCCCTGCAGCTCTATGGAAAGCTCTCGGTCTGTGGAACCCCGTGGTGCGAGAATGGGCTCTCCATCTCCTACCAGTCCAAAGTTATGGATGTTAAAAGAATTCATGGGAAAACGGAAAATTGCACCTGACATTTGACGTGGACACTCGAAAGCTTTGCTTCTCTGGGTTCTTTGGCGCAATGGATAGAACATTGGACTTCTAGTTGATGTAGAGTCTTGAAATCCTTGCCACTCTGGGTTCTGTGGCGCAATGGATAGCGCATTGGACTTCTAGTTGATGATGGAAGAAGCCATTTTAAGGTTGTGGGTTCGAGTCCCACCAGAATCGCAAGATTTTCAGGATGCCTGTGGCAACGGCGGTTGTCCCTTTGCTGACACACCATCCAAAACCTTGCGTTTGACCGCGTCCTTGGCTAAAGAACCCATGGCAAACACCTCCTGAGAAGTTCCAAACATCTGCCGAAACCCGGGATCGAACCAGGGACCTTTAGATCTTCAGTCTAACGCTCTCCCAACTGAGCTATTTCGGCTCACCTCCCACGTGAAAATCCTTATCTTTCAGGAGCAGAGGGGGAATTATAAGATTCCTTCCAACCCTCTTTATTCCTGTAGCTGCCTGAGTTTCTTGTTGGGAGCAGCGAACCCTTCGATAGCTCAGTTGGTAGAGCGGAGGACTGTAGGGTAAATGATCTGTCATCCTTAGGTCGCTGGTTAAAATCCGGCTCTGGATAGAACGAATGGATAGAACATTGGACTTCTAGTTGATGTGGACTCTTGAAATCCTTGCCACTCTGGGTTCTGTGGCGCAATGGATAGCGCATTGGACTTCTAGTTGATGATGGAAGAAGCCATTCAAAGGTTGTGGGTTCGAGTCCCACCAAAATCGCAAGATTTTCAGGATGCCTGTGGCAACGGCGGTTGTCCCTTTGCTGACACACCATCCAAAACCTTGCGTTTGACCGCGTCCTTGGCTAAAGAACCCATGGCAAACACCTCCTGAGAAGTTCCAAACATCTGCCGAAACCCGGGATCGAACCAGGGACCTTTAGATCTTCAGTCTAACGCTCTCCCAACTGAGCTATTTCGGCTCGCCTCCCACGTGAAAATCCTTATCTTTCAGGAGCAGAGGGGGAATTATAAGATTCCTTCCAACCCTCTTTATTCCTGTAGCTGCCTGAGTTTCTTGTTGGGAGCAGCGAACCCTTCGATAGCTCAGTTGGTAGAGCGGAGGACTGTAGGGTAAATGATCTGTCATCCTTAGGTCGCTGGTTAAAATCCGGCTCTGGATAGAACGAATGGATAGAACATTGGACTTCTAGTTGATGTGGACTCTTGAAATCCTTGCCACTCTGGGTTCTGTGGCGCAATGGATAGCGCATTGGACTTCTAGTTGATGATGGAAGAAGCCATTTTAAGGTTGTGGGTTCGAGTCCCACCAGAATCGCAAGATTTTCAGGATGCCTGTGGCAACGGCGGTTGTCCCTTTGCTGACACACCATCCAAAACCTTGCGTTTGACCGCGTCCTTGGCTAAAGAACCCATGGCAAACACCTCCTGAGAAGTTCCAAACATCTGCCGAAACCCGGGATCGAACCAGGGACCTTTAGATCTTCAGTCTAACGCTCTCCCAACTGAGCTATTTCGGCTCACCTCCCACGTGAAAATCCTTATCTTTCAGGAGCAGAGGGGGAATTATAAGATTCCTTCCAACCCTCTTTATTCCTGTAGCTGCCTGAGTTTCTTGTTGGGAGCAGCGAACCCTTCGATAGCTCAGTTGGTAGAGCGGAGGACTGTAGGGTAAATGATCTGTCATCCTTAGGTCGCTGGTTAAAATCCGGCTCTGGATAGAACGAATGGATAGAACATTGGACTTCTAGTTGATGTGGACTCTTGAAATCCTTGCCACTCTGGGTTCTGTGGCGCAATGGATAGCGCATTGGACTTCTAGTTGATGATGGAAGAAGCCATTCAAAGGTTGTGGGTTCGAGTCCCACCAAAATCGCAAGATTTTCAGGATGCCTGTGGCAACGGCGGTTGTCCCTTTGCTGACACACCATCCAAAACCTTGCGTTTGACCGCGTCCTTGGCTAAAGAACCCATGGCAAACACCTCCATGGATAACGCTCTCCAAACTGAGCTATTTCGGCTCGCCTCCCACATGTGCGGGCGACAGGCTCAGGCTTGAAGAAGCAAGACCTCGGGCCCTGCCAAAAGTGCACAGAATGCAGCCTGCTTTGCGCAGCAGTATCAGGGCCTGAAAGCCGTCACTGCTACCACTACACGTCGCATGGTGCCATTCGAAGCATGCTGCACAACCCGACCCAACAGTTTACGCCTCGGAAGAGGGATTATCAAAGACACTTGGCAGCGTAGTCTTGCAATTACCCCTAAAGGTCTTGTCAGAAGTGGGATTCGAACCCACGCCTCCAGAGAGACTGCGACCTGAACGCAGCGCCTTAGACCGCTCGGCCATTCTGACTGCCTGACGCGCATGCCTTGAGAATGTGCAGATGGCAGCCGAACCCTTGTTGGCAGTGCAGCAAAATTCAAAAGTGCTGGGGGGTTTATCTATACGATGCAGTCTGCAAGTCCTCTAAACAACTGACTGCCGGTCAGACTGGCTAAGCAATACCAAAGCTATGACAAATGGACCTGTCTTGCTGGTGGCCTGGCTTAGAATTCCTTATCTTTCAGAAGCAGAGGGGGAATTATAAGATTCCTTCCAACCCTCTTTATTCCTGTAGCTGCCTGAGTTTCTTGTTGGGAGCAGCGAACCCTTCAGTTGGTAGAGCGGAGGACTGTAGGGTAAATGATCTGTCATCCTTAGGTCGCTGGTTCAAATCCGGCTCGAATGAGGTTCTGGCTTTTGGCAGATATTACCTGCGTCAACTTTGAGTTAGAAGCAGACAAACTAAAATGAAAACTAACGCTTCCCTGACCGGGAATCGAACCCGGGCCGCGGCGGTGAGAGCGCCGAATCCTAACCACTAGACCACCAGGGAGCTGCGAGCAGGTGTGTTTTCGAGCTAGACTGATATGTGGCGAACATGCGCAGTTCCAACGGGCTCTCTATATCCTACCCGTCCGACGTTATGGACGTTTAATGAAGGAGGCCGCTTACCTGTGGAGGGCAGTCGAGCGCTAGGAGGAAAAGGGTTGAGCTGAAGCTGCCCACGACGTCGACCACCAGAAAAAGTTGAAGACCTTGGCCTTAGTAGCCGCAAGTGCATCGCCTGGTCGAACAACGGTGGACGGTCAAGCTAGCAATGCACAGACTGCAAGTATTCCAGCCGAAGCTTAAAAGCTTGCTGCACGAGCCAGCCAGGAGTCGAACCTAGAATCTTCTGATCCGTAGTCAGACGCGTTATCCATTGCGCCACTGGCCCTGTGGCCAGGTGGGATCGCCAGGCCGAAAGTTAGAAGGCCATCAGGCAAAACACAAATGAATACAGCATGAAGAGATTTCTTTTTCCATTACTCCAAAGCCTGCAAGGGAAGACGCGCAAATGCAGCCAGATGGAGCTGTACGCATTCACGTTTGGCGGGACTTTGGGCAGCACTCCAGCCCTGCGCAACACCGATCCGAACCGGGTTTTGCTGCCACAGCAGCACAGAGCACTGACCATTTCACGACCACGGCCACCCGAAGGCCCTGAGCCAAAGTGGCCAAGTCTGCTCTGGCCACGCCTGCACTAGGAACTGCCGTTGCCGTCTGCTTTGTTTCGGCTTATTTGATCTCTCATATCTCGGCACCTCTGCGAAATGTGTCCACTCCCTGCAGCTCTATGGAAAGCTCTCGGTCTGTGGAACCCCGTGGTGCGAGAATGGGCTCTCCATCTCCTACCAGTCCAAAGTTATGGATGTTAAAAGAATTCATGGGAAAACGGAAAATTGCACCTGACATTTGACGTGGACACTCGAAAGCTTTGCTTCTCTGGGTTCTTTGACGCAATGGATAGAACATTGGACTTCTAGTTGATGTGGACTCTTGAAATCCTTGCCACTCTGGGTTCTGTGGCGCAATGGATAGCGCATTGGACTTCTAGTTGATGATGGAAGAAGCCATTTAAAGGTTGTGGGTTCGAGTCCCACCAGAATCGCAAGATTTTCAGGATGCCTGTGGCAACGGCGGTTGTCCCTTTGCTGACACACCATCCAAAACCTTGCGTTTGACCGTGTCCTTGGCTAAAGAACCCATGGCAAACACCTCCTGAGAAGTTCCAAACATCTGCCGAAACCCGGGATCGAACCAGGGACCTTTAGATCTTCAGTCTAACGCTCTCCCAACTGAGCTATTTCGGCTCGCCTCCCACAGGTGCGGGCGACAGGGTCAGGCTTGAAGAAGCAAGACCTCGGGCCCTGCCAAAAGTGCACAGAATGCGCAACAATGCAGCCTGCTTTGCGCAGCAGTATCAGGGCCTGAAAGCCATCACTGCTACCACTACACGGCGCATGGTGCCATTCGAAGCACGCTGCACAACCCGACCCAACAGTTTACGCCTCGGAAGATGGATTATCAAAGACACTTGGCAGCGTAGTCTTGCAATTACCCCTAAAGGTCTTGTCAGAAGTGGGATTCGAACCCACGCCTCCAGAGAGACTGCGACCTGAACGCAGCACCTTAGACCGCTCGGCCATTCTGACCCAACTGACGCGCATGTCTTGAGAATGTGCTGATGGCAGCCGAACCCTTGTTGGCAGTGCAGCAAAATTCAAAAGTGCTGGGGGGTTTATCTATACGATGCAGGCCGCGGCGGTGAGAGCGCCGAATCCTAACCACTAGACCACCAGGGAGCTGCGAGCAGGCGTGTTTTCGAGCTAGACTGATATGTGGCGAACATGCGCAGTTCCAACGGGCTCTCTATATCCTACCCGTCCGACGTTATGGACGTTTAATGAAGGAGGCCGCTTACCTGTGGAGGGCAGTCGAGCGCTAGGAGGAAAAGGGTTGAGCGGAAGCTGCCCACGACGTCGACCACCAGAAAAAGTTGCAGACCTTGGCCTTAGTAGCCGCAAGTGCATCGCCTGGTCGAACAACGGGGGACGGTCAAGCTAGCAATGCACAGACTGCAAGTATTCCAGCCGAAGCTGAAAAGCTTGCTGCACGAGCCAGCCAGGAGTCGAACCTAGAATCTTCTGATCCGTAGTCAGACGCGTTATCCATTGCGCCACTGGCCCTGCGGCCAGGTGGGGTCGCCAGGCCGAAAGTTAGAAGGCCATCAGGCAAAACGCCAAAAGAATACAGCATGAAGAGATTTCTTTTTCCATTTGTCCAAAGCCTGAAAGGGAAGAGGCGCCAATGCAGCCAGATGGAGCTGTACGCATTCACATTTGGCGGGACTTTGGGCAGCACTCCAGCCCTGCGCAACACCGATCCGAACCGGGTTTTGCTGCCACAGCAGCACAGAGCACTGACCATTTCACGACCACGGCCACCCGAAGGCCCTGGGCCAAAGTGGCCAAGTCTGCTCTGGCCATGCCTGCACAAGGAACTGCAGTTGCCGTCTGCTTTGTTTCGGCTTATTTGATCTCTCATATCTCGGCACCTCTGCGAAATGTCCACTCCCTGCAGCTCTATGGAAAGCTCTCGGTCTGTGGAACCCCGTGGTGCAAGAATGGGCTCTCCATCTCCTACCAGTCCAAAGTTATGGATGTTAAAAGAATTCATGGGAAAACGGAAAATTGCACCTGACATTTGACGTGGACACTCGAAAGCTTTGCTTCTCTGGGTTCTTTGGCGCAATGGATAGAACATTGGACTTCTAGTTGATGTGGACTCTTGAAATCCTTGCCACTCTGGGTTCTGTGGCGCAATGGATAGCGCATTGGACTTCTAGTTGATGATGGAAGAAGCCATTCAAAAGTTGTGGGTTGGAGTCCCACCAGAATCGCAAGATTTTCAGGATGCCTGTGGCAACGGCGGTTGTCCCTTTGCTGACACACCATCCAAAACCTTGCGTTTGACCGCGTCCTTGGCTAAAGAACCCATGGCAAACACCTCCTGAGAAGTTCCAAACATCTGCCGAAACCCGGGATCGAACCAGGGACCTTTAGATCTTCAGTCTAACGCTCTCCCAACTGAGCTATTTCGGCTCGCCTCCCACGGGTGCGGGCGACAGGGTCAGGCTTGAAGAAGCAAGACCTCGGGCCCTGCCAAAAGTGCACAGAATGCGCAACAATGCAGCCTGCTTTGCGCAGCAGTATCAGGGCCTGAAAGCCGTCACTGCTACCACTACACGGCGCATGGTGCCATTCGAAGCACGCTGCACAACCCGACCCAACAGTTTACGCCTCGGAAGACGGATTATCAAAGACACTTGGCAGCGTAGTCTTGCTATTACCCCTAAAGGTCTTGTCAGAAGTGGGATTCGAACCCACGCCTCCAGAGAGACTGCGACCTGAACGCAGCGCCTTAGACCACTCGGCCATTCTGACTGCCTGATGCGCATGTCTTGAGAATGTGCAGATGGCAGCCGAACCCTTGTTGGCAGTGCAGCAAAATTCAAAAGTGCTGGGGGGTTTATCTATACGATGCAGTCTGCAAGTCCTCTAAACAACTGACTGCCGGTCAGACTGGCTAAGCAATACCAAAGCTATGACAAATGGACCTATCTTGCTGGTGTCCTGGCTTAGAATTCCTTATCTTTCAGAAGCAGAGGGGGAATTATAAGATTCCTTCCAACCCTCTTTATTCCTGTAGCTGTCTGAGTTTCTTGTTAGGAGCAGAGAACCCTTCGATAGCTCAGTTGGTAGAGCGGAGGACTGTAGGATAAATGATCTGTCATCCTTAGGTCGCTGGTTCAAATCCAGCTCGAAGGAGGTTCTGGCTTTTGGCAGATATTACCTGCGTCAACTTTGAGTTAGAAGCAGACAAACTAAAATGAAAACTAACGCTTCCCTGACCGGGAATCGAACCCGGGCTGCGGCGGTGAGAGCGCCGAATCCTAACCACTAGACCACCAGGGAGCTGCGAGCAGGCGTGTTTTCGAGCTAGACTGATATGTGGCGAACATGCGCAGTTCCAACGGGCTCTCTATATCCTACCCGTCCGACGTTATGGACGTTTAATGAAGGAGGCCGCTTACCTGTGGAGGGCAGTCGAGCGCTAGGAGGAAAAGGGTTGAGCGGAAGCTGCCCACGACGTCGACCACCAGAAAAAGTTGAAGACCTTGGCCTTAGTAGCCGCAAGTGCATCGCCTGGTCGAACAACGGGGGACGGTCAAGCTAGCAATGCACAGACTGCAAGTATTCCAGCCGAAGCTGAAAAGCTTGCTGCACGAGCCAGCCAGGAGTCGAACCTAGAATCTTCTGATCCGTAGTCAAACGCGTTATCCATTGCGCCACTGGCCCTGCGGCCAGGTGGGGTCGCCAGGCCGAAAGTTAGAAGGCCATCAGGCAAAACGCCAAAAGAATACAGCATGAAGAGATTTCTTTTTCCATTTGTCCAAAGCCTGAAAGGGAAGAGGGGCCAATGCAGCCAGATGGAGCTGTACGCATTCACGTTTGGCGGGACTTTGGGCAGCACTCCAGCCCTGCGCAACACCGATCCGAACCGGGTTTTGCTGCCACAGCAGCACAGAGCACTGACCATTTCACGACCACGGCCACCCGAAGGCCCTGGGCCAAAGTGGCCAAGTCTGCTCTGGCCACGCCTGCACAAGGAACTGCAGTTGCCGTCTGCTTTGTTTCGGCTTATTTGATCTCTAATATCTCGGCACCTCTGCGAAATGTGTCCACTCCCTGCAGCTCAATGGAAAGCACTCGGTCTGTGGAACCCCGTGGTGCGAGAATGGGCTCTCCATCTCCTACCAGTCCAAAGTTATGGATGTTAAAAGAATTCATGGGAAAACGGAAAATTGCACCTGACATTTGACGTGGACACTCGAAAGCTTTGCTTCTCTGGGTTCTTTGGCGCAATGGATAGAACATTGGACTTCTAGTTGATGTGGACTCTTGAAATCCTTGCCACTCTGGGTTCTGTGGCGCAATGGATAGCGCATTGGACTTCTAGTTGATGATGGAAGAAGCAATTCAAAGGTTGTGTGTTCGAGTCCCACCAGAATCGCAAGATTTTCAGGATGCCTGTGGCAACGGCGGTTGTCCCTTTGCTGACACACCATCCAAAACCTTGCGTTTGACCGCGTCCTTGGCTAAAGAACCCATGGCAAACACCTCCTGAGAAGTTCCAAACATCTGCCGAAACCCGGGATCGAACCAGGGACCTTTAGATCTTCAGTCTAACGCTCTCCCAACTGAGCTATTTCGGCTCGCCTCCCACAGTTGCGGGCGACAGGGTCAGGCTTGAAGAAGCAAGACCTCGGGCCCTGCCAAAAGTGCACAGAATGCGCAACAATGCAGCCTGCTTTGCGCAGCAGTATCAGGGCCTGAAAGCCATCACTGCTACCACTACACGGCGCATGGTGCCATTCGAAGCACGCTGCACAACCCGACCCAACAGTTTACGCCTCGGAAGATGGATTATCAAAGACAATTGGCAGCGTAGTCTTGCAATTACCCCTAAAGGTCTTGTCAGAAGTGGGATTCGAACCCACGCCTCCAGAGAGACTGCGACCTGAACGCAGCGCCTTAGACCGCTCGGCCATTCTGACTGCCTGACGCGCATGTCTTG
>CM050198.1:28879761-29002261 GCA_027475355.1 Coilia nasus
ACGCATTCACGTTTGGCGGGACTTTGGGCAGCACTCCAGCCCTGCGCAACACCGATCCGAACCGGGTTTTGCTGCCACAGCAGCACAGAGCACTGACCATTTCACGACCACGGCCACCCGAAGGCCCTGGGCCAAAGTGGCCAAGTCTGCTCTGGCCACGCCTGCACAAGGAACTGCAGTTGCCGTCTGCTTTGTTTCGGCTTATTTGATCTCTAATATCTCGGCACCTCTGCGAAATGTGTCCACTCCCTGCAGCTCTATGGAAAGCACTCGGTCTGTGGAACCCCGTGGTGCGAGAATGGGCTCTCCATCTCCTACCAGTCCAAAGTTATGGATGTTAAAAGAATTCATGGGAAAACGGAAAATTGCACCTGACATTTGACGTGGACACTCGAAAGCTTTGCTTCTCTGGGTTCTTTGGCGCAATGGATAGAACATTGGACTTCTAGTTGATGTGGACTCTTGAAATCCTTGCCACTCTGGGTTCTGTGGCGCAATGGATAGCGCATTGGACTTCTAGTTGATGATGGAAGAAGCAATTCAAAGGTTGTGTGTTCGAGTCCCACCAGAATCGCAAGATTTTCAGGATGCCTGTGGCAACGGCGGTTGTCCCTTTGCTGACACACCATCCAAAACCTTGCGTTTGACCGCGTCCTTGGCTAAAGAACCCATGGCAAACACCTCCTGAGAAGTTCCAAACATCTGCCGAAACCCGGGATCGAACCAGGGACCTTTAGATCTTCAGTCTAACGCTCTCCCAACTGAGCTATTTCGGCTCGCCTCCCACAGTTGCGGGCGACAGGGTCAGGCTTGAAGAAGCAAGACCTCGGGCCCTGCCAAAAGTGCACAGAATGCGCAACAATGCAGCCTGCTTTGCGCAGCAGTATCAGGGCCTGAAAGCCGTCACTGCTACCACTACACGTCGCATGGTGCCATTCGAAGCATGCTGCACAACCCGACCCAACAGTTTACGCCTCGGAAGAGGGATTATCAAAGACACTTGGCAGCGTAGTCTTGCAATTACCCCTAAAGGTCTTGTCAGAAGTGGGATTCGAACCCACGCCTCCAGAGAGACTGCGACCTGAACGCAGCGCCTTAGACCGCTCGGCCATTCTGACTGCCTGACGCGCATGCCTTGAGAATGTGCAGATGGCAGCCGAACCCTTGTTGGCAGTGCAGCAAAATTCAAAAGTGCTGGGGGGTTTATCTATACGATGCAGTCTGCAAGTCCTCTAAACAACTGACTGCCGGTCAGACTGGCTAAGCAATACCAAAGCTATGACAAATGGACCTGTCTTGCTGGTGGCCTGGCTTAGAATTCCTTATCTTTCAGAAGCAGAGGGGGAATTATAAGATTCCTTCCAACCCTCTTTATTCCTGTAGCTGCCTGAGTTTCTTGTTGGGAGCAGCGAACCCTTCAGTTGGTAGAGCGGAGGACTGTAGGGTAAATGATCTGTCATCCTTAGGTCGCTGGTTCAAATCCGGCTCGAATGAGGTTCTGGCTTTTGGCAGATATTACCTGCGTCAACTTTGAGTTAGAAGCAGACAAACTAAAATGAAAACTAACGCTTCCCTGACCGGGAATCGAACCCGGGCCGCGGCGGTGAGAGCGCCGAATCCTAACCACTAGACCACCAGGGAGCTGCGAGCAGGTGTGTTTTCGAGCTAGACTGATATGTGGCGAACATGCGCAGTTCCAACGGGCTCTCTATATCCTACCCGTCCGACGTTATGGACGTTTAATGAAGGAGGCCGCTTACCTGTGGAGGGCAGTCGAGCGCTAGGAGGAAAAGGGTTGAGCTGAAGCTGCCCACGACGTCGACCACCAGAAAAAGTTGAAGACCTTGGCCTTAGTAGCCGCAAGTGCATCGCCTGGTCGAACAACGGTGGACGGTCAAGCTAGCAATGCACAGACTGCAAGTATTCCAGCCGAAGCTTAAAAGCTTGCTGCACGAGCCAGCCAGGAGTCGAACCTAGAATCTTCTGATCCGTAGTCAGACGCGTTATCCATTGCGCCACTGGCCCTGTGGCCAGGTGGGATCGCCAGGCCGAAAGTTAGAAGGCCATCAGGCAAAACGCAAAAGAATACAGCATGAAGAGATTTCTTTTTCCATTACTCCAAAGCCTGAAAGGGAAGACGCGCAAATGCAGCCAGATGGAGCTGTACACATTCACGTTTGGCGGGACTTTGGGCAGCACTCCAGCCCTGCGCAACACCGATCCGAACCGGGTTTTGCTGCCACAGCAGCACAGAGCACTGGCCATTTCACGACCACGGCCACCCGAAGGCCCTGAGCCAAAGTGGCCAAGTCTGCTCTGGCCACGCCTGCACTAGGAACTGCAGTTGCCGTCTGCTTTGTTTCGGCTTATTTGATCTCTCATATCTCGGCACCTCTGCGAAATGTGTCCACTCCCTGCAGCTCTATGGAAAGCTCTCGGTCTGTGGAACCCCGTGGTGCGAGAATGGGCTCTCCATCTCCTACCAGTCCAAAGTTATGGATGTTAAAAGAATTCATGGGAAAACGGAAAATTGCACCTGACATTTGACGTGGACACTCGAAAGCTTTGCTTCTCTGGGTTCTTTGGCGCAATGGATAGAACATTGGACTTCTAGTTGATGTGGACTCTTGAAATCCTTGCCACTCTGGGTTCTGTGGCGCAATGGATAGCGCATTGGACTTCTAGTTGATGATGGAAGAAGCCATTTAAAGGTTGTGGGTTCGAGTCCCACAAGAATCGCAAGACTTTCAAGATGCCTGTGGCAACGGCGGTTGTCCCTTTGCTGACACACCATCCAAAACCTTGCGTTTGACCGCGTCCTTGGCTAAAGAACCCATGGCAAACACCTCCTGAGAAGTTCCAAACATCTGCCGAAACCCGGGATCGAACCAGGGACCTTTAGATCTTCAGTCTAACGCTCTCCCAACTGAGCTATTTCGGCTCGCCTCCCACAGGTGCGGGCGACAGGGTCAGGCTTGAAGAAGCAAGACCTCGGACCCTGCCAAAAGTGCACAGAATGCGCAACAATGCAGCCTGCTTTGCGCAGCAGTATCAGGGCCTGAAAGCCGTCACTGCTACCACTACACGGCGCATGGTGCCATTCGAAGCACGCTGCACAACCCGACCCAACAGTTTACGCCTCGGAAGAGGGATTATCAAAGACACTTGGCAGCGTAGTCTCTCAATTACCCCTAAAGGTCTTGTCAGAAGTGGGATTCGAACCCACGCCTCCAGAGAGACTGCGACCTGAACGCCAGCTGCCGCAGAATCGCCCGGAGAAATGTTGGAGAATATTGGACGAGAGGACCAATCGCGTATCCACATTTCCAACATTTCAACATTGTCCCCAGCCAATCGCCATCCATGCTCTTCAACATTCTTCAACATTCAGGGGTTGTTTCATCCTTTCCAACATTTCCATCATGTTCCTCAGCCAATCACCACCCCTGCTCTTCAACATTATCGCTGCCGTGACTGCCTGTGAAGTTGATACTCCAGCACTAGCCTTGGCCAAGGTCAGTGCCAGTTGAGGGAGTCGAAAGCAGATAAGTTGTGCTACTCTACTCTCTTTGTCCATTCATTCATTCGTTCAATTATAGTTTTAGCCCTTCGCAAGAGTTTTTTGCGATATGGTGAGTATTTACACATTTATGACAGTACCGTCTGACGTAAGTTAACCCTATGGGCTAGAGGCTAGGCTAATTTCAGGGTATTTTTAATACCTTTAATTTTAAAGTAATGTCTTGGTCTTTGTAAGGCGTTTTAAAAATCGTGTATTCTTGCAAGCACCTGTCCATAGGATGCTGTCAGTAGGAATATGTTTTCATATTTGAGTAGAGGAATCTGGCAATATAAGAACCATGCTGGTTTTGATTAAATTCGGGATAAGGTGTTTACATGAAGGCAGAGTAATGGGGTTATTAATATCCCCGTTTAGCTGCTACATGAAAAACAGTAGCAGAGAGTGTTGAGGAAAATCTAAGATCTCTGACAGTAGTATCCAGATTCTCACCACATGCGTGTAACCTGGTTACTAACAACAACATTCTGACGTGCCTGTGTTTATAAATTAGCATTTAGTAGCATTATTTTTATACCTTACTGAAAATGCTGCCACTTTGGGCTATAGGGGCTTCAGTAGTGATACGATCTGTCACGAGATGCAGATGTGGATTGTCCATTTGATATGCACACCCTCTTGAATAAGTCTGTGTTCATGTGTTTCGGTCTGTCTAGGGAGATAATTATATTAAGATCTGCCATAACAGATAAACAGTATTCCGTCTCTATCACTCCAAAAATGTGTTGATTAGTTAGCTGCCATAATATTGCCACTTTTGCCCGCCTGTCACGCGTGTGTTTGGACAGACAACACTATCAGAAGCTTCATTATTCGGGATAAGATGTTTACATGCCACAGTATTATGTTATAATTGTGTTATTATTCAGCATAACAACAAACTTATAATAGAGGGTGTCTCTTAAGGGGCTTTATACTATTTGAGATGAGCCTATAAAAAAAAAACAGCTGTATAATGTATTGGATGAGCCTGTGTATTTGGAAATAATTTGCATTTATTGTGCAGAATGCCAAACACACATATAATATAAGCCTGATAAATGTTTGCGATGTTACCACTCCTTTTTTTTATATCCGCCACCAAAGGCCACATCATCGAAGACACACAAGGCAATGCCAGAGGCTGTCTGGATTGCACGTCTTAAGAGGTTTGCCGACACAGGGCATGGCCTGAGGGCAACAGGCCGGCACCCAAGCAGAAAAAGTGGCATGAGCTCTACCAAAGGGTATGGGTCTATTTATTAGTCATTACTACAGTGCACCAGCATAAACTGAGTCAGCCGTATTAATTAATTAATGTCTTGACATTTAAATAAGATCTTTGTAACCACACACACATCGCACCTCAATGAAATGCAATTAAAGCCAAAATTGTTGTTTTTAGATTGAGAAATGCCCAATGCAGTCCCGATCCCAAAGCTTGTTTGGTACTGTGAAGAGTTGTACCTGTGGATTCCACTCACAGAAGGTAGGACTAGCCCCACTAGTCAGTCTGGTAGTAGTGGTATGGTACAAATATGTTATCTCACCTACTGACCTATATCAATTTTGTCATGGAACTGCAGTCATCTGCCACACCACAGCCCTCCGCGGTGGGTCCTGCCCAGGCACAGCCTGCCAGTGCTGCCCAGACGACAGGGCCACAGGCTTCAGCTGCCCAGGGGATGCCAGCACAGGCTCACCAGGAGACAAGACCAGAGGCTTCTGCTGTGCCAGCTGCCCAGGTCCCTGCAGTGGGAGCTGAAGGCCACAAGAAGCGACCACCACTGAATTTGTTTATGGTATTAGTTTAATTTTTGACATTCACAAATTAACCACTGATATTTTATGTTTCGATCACTGAATGGCCTCATGAAACGGGCCTTTGCTTATTTCCTTTCAGTTCAACAGGCCACGATTTGGTGGTAAGCCCGGTGCAGCTGCAAGGCCAAATCTTGCTCTGGCCAGGAGACAGACTGAGGTAAATTGGGATCAGATAGTAAATGTGGGAAAGGTGGTTGTTGGTAGAAATGACTGACATTCTGTTTTACAGACACAAGGCATGGAGGGCCAGTCTTCGGTCTCTTCTGCTCCGGTGAGCACTGCCTCCTCAGTAAGTTTTTTTTTTTTTTTAAGCTAGAACGTTAGTAGTAGTTTTACACTTCATTTTATGCACATCATCAACAGTAAATATTCTACATAACTTTTTTAGGCTCCACCACAACCTCAGACAGAGGCTCCGGTAGCAGTGCCGGTGGTAACTGCTGCTGCTGTGTCAGTAAGTGATTTAACATTTTGTGTCACACACAGCCTCAGCAGTGTATTTTACTAATGCAAAATATTATTTCACATTCTTTTGTTTGTGTTGTTGTATCCAAAGGGCGAATCCGGGGCATCACAGCTCCTGTCCCCTCCTTCAGCCCCACAGCTGCCACGTTTGTGGGCAGAGGGATTGCCGGCAGAGGACCATGCGTGGATGGTGAAAGCCCTCTTTAAGATGGGGGCCACGGGCAAGCTGGAACTTTTAAGACCACCTGAAGCTATGGTACTACCCACCTCAGCCGAGCAACCTGTACCACCAAGCGCCGTCACCAAGCCGCTTTTTTGCCCACGCACTACTCGTTTGGATGCCATACAAGTTGTGGAAGGTGAAGGTGGTCTGCCCCAATGCTTCTTGTGGTGGGCGTCAGCTGACTGGGGCAGGGCTGCACAAGAGGGCACGGCGGGTCATGGATGTGGACCGCATTTACAACATGGTCACGGAGACACTGATCTGTAAAAAGTGCAAGGCCTCCCACGTGTCCTGGAGCCAGGCTGTCCTACAACAGCTAGACTTGGGTCACAGGGCAGAATTTCGGGTCATCATGACTCAAAAGTAAGTCCATTCTACCTGTATATTCTGTTTTGCTGTGACAAAATGAATTTTGTAGAACATTCTTACTGACGTGTTTATCTTTGTTTAAGGTATGCCTGCGATGTCCGGGTTATTCGCCTGCTGCGAGAGAGGGGCCTGGGTAACAGCCCCACCAGGGTCTTGAAACAGCTGTGGGAGAACCACACTGAGCAGTGGCTGCAACGTGTGGCACTCTACACCGGTAATTGTGTGGCATTCCTCCAGCGCCCTGGGCTGTTGCCTGTGACCTTCCCTGAGCCCCCAGAGCGTGCCGCTGTGCCGAGCTGTAGGTGGCTCCTGTCTGTTTACAGCCAGGACATTTTAACCAGGCTGGAGGACATCAAGGCCAACATTACGTCCACGTACGGCAGCATCCTTAAAATGGACTCCACGAAAAAGGTTGAGTGATCTTTTTTTCTTCAAAATAGGCCAATATCAACCATTGCCTGTGTTTCTGTTCTGTGTGCTTCAGATCACAAACAAGCTGGCTGGGACAGCCAAGGGGACAGCTCTCTGGCTCACATCCGTGGGCAATGAATATGGCCAGATTTTAATGAGTGTCCTGACCGCTCAGGAGGGATCCGGTTTGGACCAGATGGCACACGACCTGGTGAGGAGGTATGCCCGGGCTGGTGTGGATCCCCTTGTTGCCCTGTATGTCGACTGTGGCTGCTGTGCGGAAGCAGAAACAACCAAGGTACAGGCTAGATTCAGTGGCTGGCCAGACCTTGTGGTAAGGCTTGATATCTGGCACTTCATGCGGCGGATCGCCCTGGCCTGCACAACAAATGCCCATCAGCTGTATCCAGCATTCATGGCGCAGCTCTCAGCGTGCATTTTTGAGTGGGATGCAGGTGATTTGGCACTGTTGCGTCAAGCGAAGGCTCAGCAGCTTCAGATCCAGGGTATCTTTTCCGTGGACGTCGACAGACACCTGACCAGGGAGGAGAGGGCTCTCCACTGCCGGCGGAGGACAAGGGGAGAGGACACCACCATCAGGCTCCTGGAGGAGCTCTTTACCACTCTTAGGGGACCCCGTGGCAAGGACTCCCTTGGAGTTCCCTTGTTTGATGTAGAGAGGCTAGACGAAATCTGGCGGGTTCAGAGGAAACACGTGAAGTGCATCCAAGACCCACCGGGTGTTGCTCTCTACTGTAAAACTGGGGAGCTGACCAAGGGCTTTGTGCCGCTCCCGGTGCTGAGGTGCGCCAGAGGCTCCACCTCACTGGAGTCTTTTCATCTCCACTTGAACCGCTTCATCCCAGGTTTGTGTCTGTCAGGCATGTTGGTTCATGTGTTGTGTATGCACACAATGAGTCAGTTTGATATTTCATGTTACATTTCAATGTATTTCCAGGGACCAGTGCCAACAGCCTCAATTTCCAGCTTTACCTTCTGGAGGGGTTGCACAGGTGGAACCAGGATAGGTGTATTGCTGCCCTGGCTACTGAGCCGTCTGGCTTGTGCTGCTATTCTGGTAATCTGCTGCACTCAGTCAACCAGAACTACCAGCAGCTGTTTGGCAGAAAATTGGTGCCAGAGTTTTGTCCACCCTCACAATACACGGGTAAGAATCACATCAGACATCAGAATGATGTGCGAAAGGACACAAGTATGTGTCACTCATCAGTGATTTCGCTTAGTGGAAGAGTGAATTTATATTTTACCAACAAACGGACACAAGACAAGTGCTTCTCAGTTTGCAGTCTGTCCTTCAGCTAGAACACAGCTCTTTTGTTGAACAAAGAAAAAACAGCATCTTATCTTGCAGGTGCGCAATCCTTACAAATGAGGAGTCCAGTTCTCACACACACAAGTTACATATGAAATAATTTCAAGGGCAACAGAATGTTCTAATCGCATGAATATAGTTTTTCAGCTGCACCCTTCAGTCACGTATACACACAAGCAGTATATGTTTTATTATGTGATAGTACAAAAAGCATTCTTAATTTTATTTACAGTGCCTCATTTATGTTTTCTTGTCTCAGGTGAGCTCATAGGGCTGCAGTACTTGTTCCGGCAGACTGGTCAGCCGCTGCAGGACATGAATCCTGACTCCGAGGAGACTGCCCAGTTGATTGAGGAGCATGACGCGGTGGCTGATCAGGAGAAAGATGAGGGTTTTTCTGACTTCACAGAAGACCCCACAGTAATATTTTATGAGGCCTCAACCTCTACCACTCCTGATACGTACCAGGTGGCTCCTGGCACCTACCCCTCCACGCAGGCCCGAGACACCACCTCCTCCACGCAGGCCTGTGCCACCACCTCCTCCACCCTGGCTCCTGGCACCTCCTCCACGCAGGCCTGTGCCACCACCTCCTCCACGCAGGCCCGTGTCACCACCTCCTCCACGCAGGCCCCTGACACCACCTCTTTCATGCAGGCTCGTGGCACAACCTCCTCTACGTTGGCCTCTGGCATGTCATCGTCCACGCTCTCTCCTGCCATGTCCTCCATGCTCTCTCCTGCCAACTCCTCCACGCTGGCTCCTGCCACCTCCTCCACGCTGGCCCCTGGCACCCCCTTCTCCATGCTTGCTCCTAATGTTGATCCAGGAGATGCTTCTGATGAAGATGAAACTGTGGTAAGTACCAGAAATGTAACAGCAGTAGTAGTTATTGCATTTTTTTTTTTTTTGAAAAGTCATCGTGATTGATGTCATTAGAGGTTTTACATTGTACTAATTTTCTATTTTCTGCAAATTCAATTTATAGGCTGTTGATGACCAGAATATGCCTGGATATCAGCATGTGGACAGACTAGCAGAATACTTGGTTGGGCTACGGGACCAGACTTCGTTCTGCCTTACCAACCTGCAGGCAAGACAAATAATAGAGCTCTGGGAGAACCTGGATGAAAGGGACAAGCAACGCGTTGTTTATGCAGCACGACACCAGGACAGACTTTTGAGTGGACGCTTTAGGACACCAAAGAGGCCCTCAAAAACGCCTGGTGTGGAGAGCGCAACCCGTTGCGTGCTCGGTGCAAGCAGTGCACCAGCTCAGTGGCCGGACTGTTGCAGGTTGGTGGAGAACATTTTTGTAAGACTTTGTGCTCTGCAGCCATGCCCTAAGAGAAAAGGCAAGGGGGCAGTTTCGAGGTGGTCTTTGATTTTGAGCGACTACCACAAAATCAGGACGCTTGTCCTCAGCAATGCTCGGGTGATGGAGGGAACTGACATACAGATTGTGGAGGTCAATCAGACCACACTCATCCAGTGGCACAACAACAGGCAGAAGAGGCAGGAGCTGTCTGTGTTGCTGCAAGGCACTGCCTTACCTCCTGTAGTCTCGGTGTCGGAGGAGCCTCTTCAGGAGGCAAGAGTACTCCCGGCTGAACCTGTCCCAGCACAGCAGGAACATCAGTACTATCTTCCAGAGAACACAGAAGGTCAGGCGACGCAAAGGCCAACACCACACCCCATCCTGCCTAAAGGTACGACCAAAAGACAGCTGTTTGTTGTGCCCCCAACAGCTGCAGCAGCCACAGCAGTCTCTGCAGCAGAAGCCACAGCAGCCCCAGCATCTATTGTCCCCCAGGTCATCACACAGGCAGGACAGCCTGTTGTTTTTTTTCAATATGTCCTGCCTGACACATCTGGTGCCACCCAGAAGAGGCCATACAGAAGGACTGTGCAGGCCAACACCTGCAAGAAATGTGGCCAGTTCCGCACAGCTGAGACTGGTCATAGTCAGTTCCGTGGGAGGGTTTACTGCCCCAGTTTCGAGGCACTGACTAGACAACAGTGGCTGGAGGAGATGAGGAAGTCCAAATGAGGACCTTGTAAATAGTTGTACATGGTTGTTACATATTTTAAATCAGAATCATAATCAGCTTAATTGGCCAAGTATACTTACATCTACAAGGAATTTGACTCCGGCAGATGTTAGCTCTCTATACACATAACACAGAATGTAATACAATATAATAAATACAATAGACTAAACAAGTATGTGTACTTGTATTGCACAGTAGGGAAACAATATACAATATACATACAGGCACCCAATATGGGCAATAATGTACAAGTAGGCACATGGTGTCACAGTGGGTTAAAGAACCGGTATGACAATATACCAATAAGGCGAATAAGGAGGGGGGGGGGGGGCACAAAAAGAGTCTTGAGTTGCTGGGCAGGGGACACCTAGGCAAGTCTTTGCTTGTGTCATGTGCAAGAGAAGCGCTGGGGGGGGGGGGGATACAAGGGCATAACAGTAAGCATATACACATATGTGCATGTATGTATGTATGCATGTGTAGTTCAGCTATTCAGTAGGGTGATGGCAGTGGGGAAGACGCTGTTTTTGTGTCTGGTAGTTTTGGTGCACAGGGATCTGTAGCGTCTTCCAGAGGGAAGGAGGTCGAAGAGGGTGTGTGCAGGGTGAGAGGGGTCTTTGTATTATGAGAGGGGTCTAATATTATGCAAGTTGTGTGTTCTGTTGTGTGATCAGTTTAGTTTGTATAATAATCTGTTTTAATAAATATTTAAAAACTTATCTTGCTCCCCTTTTAATTTTTCACAATAACACAAAACAAATATTGTGCAATATATGGTGCTTTTATTGAGTTATTACATTAAAACAGCAATTGTGATTGTCTTGTAGTGGTTATGGTTTTGTGAGGTTTCATCAGATTTACAAAATTTATTTCAATCAACATAAGTAACATCTGAAAAGGCAACACATTAGATACCTTCCAGAAAGATAACTTTTAATTTTGAAGTAAAAATTAGTTAAATATGGAGACGCAGAGTGGAGGCTGGCAATGGAAAGATCCAAGTGATGATATCCAGCTAATGCACTGTGCAGTCCCTCAGATTAGATTAGATTAGATTAGATTAGATTAGATTAGATTAGATTAGATTAGATTGAACTTAATTGTCATTAAAGTAAAAGAATACAGCCTCACGTGAGCAAAATCAAAAAAACAACCCCCAAAGGTGCAAACAGGAAAAACATCTCAGCGACAGGGCACATAATCAGACTATACGACATGTAAGACAAGGTAAGTCTCTGGGGTCAGTCCAACGTAGGCAAGCAGCCATCAGGTCATGGAGCTGCTAAGTGGTGGTCACAGATTTGCTTGCCAGGCTGGGGGTAAGGTGGGGAGGGGGAGGGGGAGGGAAAGTTCGTCTCACTGTCTTTATCTGCCAGGGGGGGTGATTCCAGCAGTGGCCTTGGCCAAGGCCAGTGCTAGTTGAGGGAGCCAAAAGCAGATAACATTAGGGGTTGTTCAATCTTTAGGGCGAGCAGCCGCATTCCAACTTGCACGGCTACACTTCTTCCAAATTCAGGCCTGTGACCCGATCCAGCTTCTTCATGATGAGGTCCGTACGTTTGAGCATCTTCCCATAAGTCAGGAAAATGCCCAATCCAATCAGAAAAATACCTGCAACAGAGGTGGACAAAGTACACAATTCCTTTTCTTAAGTGAAAGTATAGAAGTATAGAAGGCATCCTAGTTAAATATTACTCCATTACAAGTGAAAGTTGCTATGCCAATTTTCTACTCAAGTACAAGTACAAAAGTAATTGTGTTTAAAAGTGCTTAGGTATTAAAAGTTCAAGTATCTTTTTTCTTTCTTTTTTGATGATGTGGGGCCATCCTTTGCCTTGAAAGTAGGTTCATGTATAGTTGCAGGGATTTAAGATAATGGTGTAAATTACAAAACAATGCCAAATGTTTCATACTCAAGTAAAGTACAGATACTTGAAAATTGTACTTAAGTACAGTACTTGAGTAAATTTACTTAGTTACTGTCCACCTCTTACCTGCAATCATGATTGCGACCAGGTAGAGGTCTTCAACGTCCTCCACAGAAAGAGGCACCATGCACACGACCTGCCATCTATTCCATGCGTCCCTTACGAATCCGCTTTCGTACGTTCCTTCAGGACATTGAGGGTGTCCCGGACTTCTGGTCTTCGTCGAGAAGATGGTGTCAATCGCATTGAGGCCCCAGCTGAAAAAATTCATGATTTTTTAGTTCGGAGAGCAGGGCAGAGAGAGTCTCTTGAAGTGGAGTCAGTAGAGAGTAGACAAGACTGTACACAAGTACACAGTAGACAGTAGACAAAAGCAAAGCAGGGAAGGTCATGGGGAGGAGTAGGGGGAGGAGAGAAAAACACATCCCTCCCAGAAGGAAGGTGGGAGAGGAAAGCTGAAGATCAGCATTAGCATTAGCTAATCATTCTCAACAAATATTAAAATATCAGTATTTTTACTGTATGTCAGTATATGTACTCATACAAGCATCTATGAATAATTAAAAAATGTTTTTAAGTTAATAAATGTGTGTTCAGTTGGGTTGCATGTCTGTTTTACTAAATATTTCAAAATTTACACCGATCACTTTTTAAAAATTCACCAAAACAAATTCACTGTTCAGTCCCTCAGGTAGGTGGAAGAGGAAACATAAAGAATAACATGTTAATCACATTAACAGTGTTGCACTATTCTGCCCTACAAAGCCAAAAAGCAGTAACTACATATTTAGTCAAAACTGAGTTTAGACTGGAAATTGACTTTATAACGCCTCCTCTGTCTTGTAATTGAATCTCTTATTTCTTCCTCTTTAGAAAGTGCATAAACGTACCACCACTGTCATACACACAACATGTTGGACTGGGCAGTATGGCAACTTTAAAGGCATTTTTCTCCGTTTCAGTGTTTGTGTAGTTACTGCACTTTGCCTGTGTAGGGCAGTATTCTTCTCTGAGGCAATAGACGCGTTACCGTGACGTATTGCACAACCAGTTCCCGAGACGCGCAGGTTCGAAACCCGGCAAAGTTTTTAAAAAGTACAGAAAGGCGGCTAATCATGCATGAAACTGCGTAATATTGTCTGCTATTGTCACAAAAGCTCGCATTTTCCCTTTCTTTTTCTCTTTTCTCTTTTCCTTTCCCTTCTCTCCTCCTTTTTCTTCTTCCCCCTTCTCCCCCTTTCTTCCCCCCCTTTTCCCCCTTTCTTCCCCATCTTAGATGGCCGAATGTTCCCCAGCTTGAACGCAGCGCCTTAGACCGCTCGGCCATTCTGACTGCCTGACCCGCATGTCTTGAGAATGTGCAGATGGCAGCCGAAGCCTTGTTGGCAGTGCAGCAAAATTCAAAAGTGCTGGGGGGTTTATCTATACGATGCAGTCTGCAAGTCCTCTAAACAACTGACTGCCGGTCAGACTGGCTAAGCAATACCAAAGCTATGACAAATGGACCTGTCTTGCTGGTGGCCTGGCTTAGAATTCCTTATCTTTCAGAAGCAGAGGGGGAATTATAAGATTCCTTCCAACCCTCTTTATTCCTGTAGCTGCCTGAGTTTCTTGTTGGGAGCAGCGAACCCTTCGATAGCTCAGTTGGTAGAGCGGAGGACTGTAGGGTAAATGATCTGTCATCCTTAGGTCGCTGGTTCAAATCCGGCTCGAAGGAGGTTCTGGCTTTTGGCAGATATTGCGTCAACTTTGAGTTAGAAGCAGAAAAACTAAAATGAAAACTAACGCTTCCCTGACCGGGAATCAAACCCGCGGCGGTGAGAGCGCCGAATCCTAACCACTAGACCACCAGGGAGCTGCGAGCAGGCGTGTTTTCGAGCTAGACTGATATGTGGCGAACATGCGCAGTTCCAACGGGCTCTCTATATCCTACCCGTCCGACGTTATGGACGTTTAATGAAGGAGGCCGCTTACCTGTGGAGGGCAGTCGAGCGCTAGGAGGAAAAGGGTTGAGCGGAAGCTGCCCACGACGTCGACCACCAGAAAAAGTTGAAGACCTTGGCCTTAGTAGCCGCAAGTGCATCGCCTGGTCGAACAACGGGGGACGGTCAAGCTAGCAATGCACAGACTGCAAGTATTCCAGCCGAAGCTGAAAAGCTTGCTGCACGAGCCAGCCAGGAGTCGAACCTAGAATCTTCTGATCCGTAGTCAGACGCGTTATCCATTGCGCCACTGGCCCTGCGGCCAGGTGGGGTCGCCAGGCCGAAAGTTAGAAGGCCATCAGGCAAAACGCCAAAAGAATACAGCATGAAGAGATTTCTTTTTCCATTTGTCCAAAGCCTGAAAGGGAAGAGGCGCCAATGCAGCCAGATGGAGCTGTACGCATTCACGTTTGGCGGGACTTTGGGCAGCACTCCAGCCCTGCGCAACACCGATCCGAACCGGGTTTTGCTGCCACAGCAGCACAGAGCACTGGCCATTTCACGACCACGGCCACCCGAAGGCCCTGAGCCAAAGTGGCCAAGTCTGCTCTGGCCACGCCTGCACTAGGAACTGCAGTTGCCGTCTGCTTTGTTTCGGCTTATTTGATCTCTCATATCTCGGCACCTCTGCGAAATGTGTCCACTCCCTGCAGCTCTATGGAAAGCTCTCGGTCTGTGGAACCCCGTGGTGCGAGAATGGGCTCTCCATCTCCTACCAGTCCAAAGTTATGGATGTTAAAAGAATTCATGGGAAAACGGAAAATTGCACCTGACATTTGACGAGGACACTCGAAAGCTTTGCTTCTCTGGGTTCTTTGGCGCAATGGATAGAACATTGGACTTCTAGTTGATGTGGACTCTTGAAATCCTTGCCACTCTGGGTTCTGTGGCGCAATGGATAGCGCATTGGACTTCTAGTTGATGATGGAAGAAGCCATTCAAAGGTTGTGGGTTCGAGTCCCACCAGAATCGCAAGATTTTCAGGGTGCCTGTGGCAACGGCGGTTGTCCCTTTGCTGACACACTATCCAAAACCTTGCGTTTGATCGCGTCCTTGGCTAAAGAACCCATGGCAAACACCTCCTGAGAAGTTCCAAACATCTGCCGAAACCCGGGATCGAACCAGGGACCTTTAGATCTTCAGTCTAACGCTCTCCCAACTGAGCTATTTCGGCTCCCCTCCCACGGGTGCGGGCGACAGGGTCAGGCTTGAAGAAGCAAGACCTCGGGCCCTGCCAAAAGTGCACAGAATGCGCAACAATGCAGCCTGCTTTGCGCAGCAGTATCAGGGCCTGAAAGCCGTCACTGCTACCACTACACGGCGCATGGTGCCATTCGAAGCACGCTGCACAACCCGACCCAACAGTTTACGCCTCGGAAGAGGGGAGGGATTATCAAAGACACTTGGCAGACACTTGCAATTACCCCTGAAGGTCTTGTCAGAAGTGGGATTCGAACCCACGCCTCCAGAGAGACTGCGACCTGAACGCAGCGCCTTAGACCGCTCGGCCATTCTGACTGCCTGACCCGCATGTCTTGAGAATGTGCAGATGGCAGCCGAAGCCTTGTTGGCAGTGCAGCAAAATTCAAAAGTGCTGGGGGGTTTATCTATACGATGCAGTCTGCAAGTCCTCTAAACAACTGACTGCCGGTCAGACTGGCTAAGCAATACCAAAGCTATGACAAATGGACCTGTCTTGCTGGTGGCCTGGCTTAGAATTCCTTATCTTTCAGAAGCAGAGGGGGAATTATAAGATTCCTTCCAACCCTCTTTATTCCTGTAGCTGCCTGAGTTTCTTGTTGGGAGCAGCGAACCCTTCGATAGCTCAGTTGGTAGAGCGAGTACTGTAGGGTAAATGATCTGTCATCCTTAGGTCGCTGGTTCAAATCCGGCTCGAAGGAGGTTCTGGCTTTTGGCAGATATTACCTGCGTCAACTTTGAGTTAGAAGCAGACAAACTAAATTGAGAACTAACGCTTCCCTGACCGGGAATCGAACCCGGGCCGCGGCGGTGAGAGCGCCGAATCCTAACCACTAGACCACCAGGGAGCTGCGAGCAGGCGTGTTTTCGAGCTAGACTGATATGTGGCGAACATGCGCAGTTCCAACGGGCTCTCTATATCCTACCCGTCCGACGTTATGGACGTTTAATGAAGGAGGCCGCTTACCTGTGGAGGGCAGTCGAGCGCTAGGAGGAAAAGGGTTGAGCGGAAGCTGCCCACGACGTCGACCACCAGAAAAAGTTGAAGACCTTGGCCTTAGTAGCCGCAAGTGCATCGCCTGGTCGAACAACGGGGGACGGTCAAGCTAGCAATGCACAGACTGCAAGTATTCCAGCCGAAGCTGAAAAGCTTGCTGCACGAGCCAGCCAGGAGTCGAACCTAGAATCTTCTGATCCGTAGTCAGACGCGTTATCCATTGCGCCACTGGCCCTGCGGCCAGGTGGGGTCGCCAGGCCGAAAGTTAGAAGGCCATCAGGCAAAACGCCAAAAGAATACAGCATGAAGAGATTTCTTTTTCCATTTGTCCAAAGCCTGAAAGGGAAGAGGCGCCAATGCAGCCAGATGGAGCTGTACGCATTCACGTTTGGCGGGACTTTGGGCAGCACTCCAGCCCTGCGCAACACCGATCCGAACCGGGTTTTGCTGCCACAGCAGCACAGAGCACTGGCCATTTCACGACCACGGCCACCCGAAGGCCCTGAGCCAAAGTGGCCAAGTCTGCTCTGGCCACGCCTGCACTAGGAACTGCAGTTGCCGTCTGCTTTGTTTCGGCTTATTTGATCTCTCATATCTCGGCACCTCTGCGAAATGTGTCCACTCCCTGCAGCTCTATGGAAAGCTCTCGGTCTGTGGAACCCCGTGGTGCGAGAATGGGCTCTCCATCTCCTACCAGTCCAAAGTTATGGATGTTAAAAGAATTCATGGGAAAACGGAAAATTGCACCTGACATTTGACGAGGACACTCGAAAGCTTTGCTTCTCTGGGTTCTTTGGCGCAATGGATAGAACATTGGACTTCTAGTTGATGTGGACTCTTGAAATCCTTCCCACTCTGGGTTCTGTGGCGCAATGGATAGCGCATTGGACTTCTAGTTGATGATGGAAGAAGCCATTCAAAGGTTGTGGGTTCGAGTCCCACCAGAATCGCAAGATTTTCAGGATGCCTGTGGCAACGGCGGTTGTCCCTTTGCTGACACACCATCCTAAACCTTGCGTTTGATCGCGTCCTTGGCTAAAGAACCCATGGCAAACACCTCCTGAGAAGTTCCAAACATCTGCCGAAACCCGGGATCGAACCAGGGACCTTTAGATCTTCAGTCTAACGCTCTCCCAACTGAGCTATTTCGGCTCCCCTCCCACGGGTGCGGGCGACAGGGTCAGGCTTGAAGAAGCAAGACCTCGGGCCCTGCCAAAAGTGCACAGAATGCGCAACAATGCAGCCTGCTTTGCGCAGCAGTATCAGGGCCTGAAAGCCGTCACTGCTACCACTACACGGCGCATGGTGCCATTCGAAGCACGCTGCACAACCCGACCCAACAGTTTACGCCTCGGAAGAGGGGAGGGATTATCAAAGACACTTGGCAGACACTTGCAATTACCCCTGAAGGTCTTGTCAGAAGTGGGATTCGAACCCACGCCTCCAGAGAGACTGCGACCTGAACGCAGCGCCTTAGACCGCTCGGCCATTCTGACTGCCTAACCTGCATGTCTTGAGAATGTGCAGATGGCAGCCGAAGCCTTGTTGGCAGTGCAGCAAAATTCAAAAGTGCTGGGGGGTTTATCTATACGATGCAGTCTGCAAGTCCTCTAAACAACTGACTGCCGGTCAGACTGGCTAAGCAATACCAAAGCTATGACAAATGGACCTGTCTTGCTGGTGGCCTGGCTTAGAATTCCTTATCTTTCAGAAGCAGAGGGGGAATTATAAGATTTCTTCCAACCCTCTTTATTCCTGTAGCTGCCTGAGTTTCTTGTTGGGAGCAGCGAACCCTTCGATAGCTCAGTTGGTAGAGCGGAGTACTGTAGGGTAAATGATCTGTCATCCTTAGGTCGCTGGTTCAAATCCGGCTCGAAGGAGGTTCTGGCTTTTGGCAGATATTACCTGCGTCAACTTTGAGTTAGAAGCAGACAAACTAAATTGAGAACTAACGCTTCCCTGACCGGGAATCGAACCCGGGCCGCGGCGGTGAGAGCGCCGAATCCTAACCACTAGACCACCAGGGAGCTGCGAGCAGGCGTGTTTTCGAGCTAGACTGATATGTGGCGAACATGCGCAGTTCCAACGGGCTCTCTATATCCTACCCGTCCGACGTTATGGACGTTTAATGAAGGAGGCCGCTTCCCTGTGGAGGGCAGTCGAGCGCTAGGAGGAAAAGGGTTGAGCGGAAGCTGCCCACGACGTCGACCACCAGAAAAAGTTGAAGACCTTGGCCTTAGTAGCCGCAAGTGCATCGCCTGGTCGAACAACGGGGGACGGTCAAGCTAGCAATGCACAGACTGCAAGTATTCCAGCCGAAGCTGAAAAGCTTGCTGCACGAGCCAGCCAGGAGTCGAACCTAGAATCTTCTGATCCGTAGTCAGACGCGTTATCCATTGCGCCACTGGCCCTGCGGCCAGGTGGGGTCGCCAGGCCGAAAGTTAGAAGGCCATCAGGCAAAACGCCAAAAGAATACAGCATGAAGAGATTTCTTTTTCCATTTGTCCAAAGCCTGAAAGGGAAGAGGCGCCAATGCAGCCAGATGGAGCTGTACGCATTCACGTTTGGCGGGACTTTGGGCAGCACTCCAGCCCTGCGCAACACCGATCCGAACCGGGTTTTGCTGCCACAGCAGCACAGAGCACTGGCCATTTCACGACCACGGCCACCCGAAGGCCCTGAGCCAAAGTGGCCAAGTCTGCTCTGGCCACGCCTGCACTAGGAACTGCAGTTGCCGTCTGCTTTGTTTCGGCTTATTTGATCTCTCATATCTCGGCACCTCTGCGAAATGTGTCCACTCCCTGCAGCTCTATGGAAAGCTCTCGGTCTGTGGAACCCCGTGGTGCGAGAATGGGCTCTCCATCTCCTACAAGTCCAAAGTTATGGATGTTAAAAGAATTCATGGGAAAACGGAAAATTGCACCTGACATTTGACGAGGACACTCGAAAGCTTTGCTTCTCTGGGTTCTTTGGCGCAATGGATAGAACATTGGACTTCTAGTTGATGTGGACTCTTGAAATCCTTCCCACTCTGGGTTCTGTGGCGCAATGGATAGCGCATTGGACTTCTAGTTGATGATGGAAGAAGCCATTCAAAGGTTGTGGGTTCGAGTCCCACCAGAATCGCAAGATTTTCAGGATGCCTGTGGCAACGGCGGTTGTCCCTTTGCTGACACACCATCCTAAACCTTGCGTTTGATCGCGTCCTTGGCTAAAGAACCCATGGCAAACACCTCCTGAGAAGTTCCAAACATCTGCCGAAACCCGGGATCGAACCAGGGACCTTTAGATCTTCAGTCTAACTCTCTCCCAACTGAGCTATTTCGGCTCCCCTCCCACGGGTGCGGGCGACAGGGTCAGGCTTGAAGAAGCAAGACCTCGGGCCCTGCCAAAAGTGCACAGAATGCGCAACAATGCAGCCTGCTTTGCGCAGCAGTATCAGGGCCTGAAAGCCGTCACTGCTACCACTACACGGCGCATGGTGCCATTCGAAGCACGCTGCACAACCCGACCCAACAGTTTACGCCTCGGAAGAGGGGAGGGATTATCAAAGACACTTGGCAGACACTTGCAATTACCCCTGAAGGTCTTGTCAGAAGTGGGATTCGAACCCACGCCTCCAGAGAGACTGCGACCTGAACGCAGCGCCTTAGACCGCTCGGCCATTCTGACTGCCTAACCTGCATGTCTTGAGAATTTGCAGATGGCAGCCGAAGCCTTGTTGGCAGTGCAGCAAAATTCAAAAGTGCTGGGGGGTTTATCTATACGATGCAGTCTGCAAGTCCTCTAAACAACTGACTGCCGGTCAGACTGGCTAAGCAATACCAAAGCTATGACAAATGGACCTGTCTTGCTGGTGGCCTGGCTTAGAATTCCTTATCTTTCAGAAGCAGAGGGGGAATTATAAGATTTCTTCCAACCCTCTTTATTCCTGTAGCTGCCTGAGTTTCTTGTTGGGAGCAGCGAACCCTTCGATAGCTCAGTTGGTAGAGCGGAGTACTGTAGGGTAAATGATCTGTCATCCTTAGGTCGCTGGTTCAAATCCGGCTCGAAGGAGGTTCTGGCTTTTGGCAGATATTACCTGCGTCAACTTTGAGTTAGAAGCAGACAAACTAAATTGAGAACTAACGCTTCCCTGACCGGGAATCGAACCCGGGCCGCGGCGGTGAGAGCGCCGAATCCTAACCACTAGACCACCAGGGAGCTGCGAGCAGGCGTGTTTTCGAGCTAGACTGATATGTGGCGAACATGCGCAGTTCCAACGGGCTCTCTATATCCTACCCGTCCGACGTTATGGACGTTTAATGAAGGAGGCCGCTTCCCTGTGGAGGGCAGTCGAGCGCTAGGAGGAAAAGGGTTGAGCGGAAGCTGCCCACGACGTCGACCACCAGAAAAAGTTGAAGACCTTGGCCTTAGTAGCCGCAAGTGCATCGCCTGGTCGAACAACGGGGGACGGTCAAGCTAGCAATGCACAGACTGCAAGTATTCCAGCCGAAGCTGAAAAGCTTGCTGCACGAGCCAGCCAGGAGTCGAACCTAGAATCTTCTGATCCGTAGTCAGACGCGTTATCCATTGCGCCACTGGCCCTGCGGCCAGGTGGGGTCGCCAGGCCGAAAGTTAGAAGGCCATCAGGCAAAACGCCAAAAGAATACAGCATGAAGAGATTTCTTTTTCCATTTGTCCAAAGCCTGAAAGGGAAGAGGCGCCAATGCAGCCAGATGGAGCTGTACGCATTCACGTTTGGCGGGACTTTGGGCAGCACTCCAGCCCTGCGCAACACCGATCCGAACCGGGTTTTGCTGCCACAGCAGCACAGAGCACTGGCCATTTCACGACCACGGCCACCCGAAGGCCCTGAGCCAAAGTGGCCAAGTCTGCTCTGGCCACGCCTGCACTAGGAACTGCAGTTGCCGTCTGCTTTGTTTCGGCTTATTTGATCTCTCATATCTCGGCACCTCTGCGAAATGTGTCCACTCCCTGCAGCTCTATGGAAAGCTCTCGGTCTGTGGAACCCCGTGGTGCGAGAATGGGCTCTCCATCTCCTACCAGTCCAAAGTTATGGATGTTAAAAGAATTCATGGGAAAACGGAAAATTGCACCTGACATTTGACGAGGACACTCGAAAGCTTTGCTTCTCTGGGTTCTTTGGCGCAATGGATAGAACATTGGACTTCTAGTTGATGTGGACACTTGAAATCCTTGCCACTCTGGGTTCTGTGGCGCAATGGATCGCGCATTGGACTTCTAGTTGATGATGGAAGAAGCAATTCAAAGGTTGTGGGTTCGAGTCCCACCAGAATCGCAAGATTTTCAGGGTGCCTGTGGCAACGGCGGTTGTCCCTTTGCTGACACACCATCCAAAACCTTGCGTTTGATCGCGTCCTTGGCTAAAGAACCCATGGCAAACACCTCCTGAGAAGTTCCAAACATCTGCCGAAACCCGGGATCGAACCAGGGACCTTTAGATCTTCAGTCTAACGCTCTCCCAACTGAGCTATTTCGGCTCCCCTCCCACGGGTGCGGGCGACAGGGTCAGGCTTGAAGAAGCAAGACCTCGGGCCCTGCCAAAAGTGCACAGAATGCGCAACAATGCAGCCTGCTTTGCGCAGCAGTATCAGGGCCTGAAAGCCGTCACTGCTACCACTACACGGCGCATGGTGCCATTCCTGTAGCTGCCTGAGTTTCTTCTTGGGAGCAGCGAACCCTTCGATAGCTCAGTTGGTAGAGCGGAGGACTGTAGGGTAAATGATCTGTCATCCTTAGGTCGCTGGTTCAAATCCGGCTCGAAGGAGGTTCTGGCTTTTGGCAGATATTACATGCGTCAACTTTGAGTTAGAAGCAGACAAACTAAATTGAGAACTAACGCTTCCCTGACCGGGAATCGAACCCGGGCCGCGGCGGTGAGAGCGCCGAATCCTAACCACTAGACCACCAGGGAGCTGCGAGCAGGCGTGTTTTCGAGCTAGACTGATATGTGGCGAACATGCGCAGTTCCAACGGGCTCTCTATATCCTACCCGTCCGACGTTATGGACGTTTAATGAAGGAGGCCGCTTACCTGTGGAGGGCAGTCGAGCGCTAGGAGGAAAAGGGTTGAGCGGAAGCTGCCCATGACGTCGACCACCAGAAAAAGTTGAAGACCTTGGCCTTAGTAGCCGCAAGTGCATCGCCTGGTCGAACAACGGGGGACGGTCAAGCTAGCAATGCACAGACTGCAAGTATTCCAGCCGAAGCTGAAAAGCTTGCTGCACGAGCCAGCCAGGAGTCGAACCTAGAATCTTCTGATCCGTAGTCAGACGCGTTATCCATTGCGCCACTGGCCCTGCGGCCAGGTGGGGTCGCCAGGCCGAAAGTTAGAAGGCCATCAGGCAAAACGCCAAAAGAATACAGCATGAAGAGATTTCTTTTTCCATTTGTCCAAAGCCTGAAAGGGAAGAGGCGCCAATGCAGCCAGATGGAGCTGTACGCATTCACGTTTGGCGGGACTTTGGGCAGCACTCCAGCCCTGCGCAACACCGATCCGAACCGGGTTTTGCTGCCACAGCAGCACAGAGCACTGGCCATTTCACGACCACGGCCACCCGAAGGCCCTGAGCCAAAGTGGCCAAGTCTGCTCTGGCCACGCCTGCACTAGGAACTGCAGTTGCCGTCTGCTTTGTTTCGGCTTATTTGATCTCTCATATCTCGGCACCTCTGCGAAATGTGTCCACTCCCTGCAGCTCTATGGAAAGCTCTCGGTCTGTGGAACCCCGTGGTGCGAGAATGGGCTCTCCATCTCCTACAAGTCCAAAGTTATGGATGTTAAAAGAATTCATGGGAAAACGGAAAATTGCACCTGACATTTGACGAGGACACTCGAAAGCTTTGCTTCTCTGGGTTCTTTGGCGCAATGGATAGAACATTGGACTTCTAGTTGATGTGGACTCTTGAAATCCTTCCCACTCTGGGTTCTGTGGCGCAATGGATAGCGCATTGGACTTCTAGTTGATGATGGAAGAAGCCATTCAAAGGTTGTGGGTTCGAGTCCCACCAGAATCGCAAGATTTTCAGGATGCCTGTGGCAACGGCGGTTGTCCCTTTGCTGACACACCATCCTAAACCTTGCGTTTGATCGCGTCCTTGGCTAAAGAACCCATGGCAAACACCTCCTGAGAAGTTCCAAACATCTGCCGAAACCCGGGATCGAACCAGGGACCTTTAGATCTTCAGTCTAACGCTCTCCCAACTGAGCTATTTCGGCTCCCCTCCCACGGGTGCGGGCGACAGGGTCAGGCTTGAAGAAGCAAGACCTCGGGCCCTGCCAAAAGTGCACAGAATGCGCAACAATGCAGCCTGCTTTGCGCAGCAGTATCAGGGCCTGAAAGCCGTCACTGCTACCACTACACGGCGCATGGTGCCATTCGAAGCACGCTGCACAACCCGACCCAACAGTTTACGCCTCGGAAGAGGGGAGGGATTATCAAAGACACTTGGCAGACACTTGCAATTACCCCTGAAGGTCTTGTCAGAAGTGGGATTCGAACCCACGCCTCCAGAGAGACTGCGACCTGAACGCAGCGCCTTAGACCGCTCGGCCATTCTGACTGCCTGACCCGCATGTCTTGAGAATGTGCAGATGGCAGCCGAAGCCTTGTTGGCAGTGCAGCAAAATTCAAAAGTGCTGGGGGGTTTATCTATACGATGCAGTCTGCAAGTCCTCTAAACAACTGACTGCCGGTCAGACTGGCTAAGCAATACCAAAGCTATGACAAATGGACCTGTCTTGCTGGTGGCCTGGCTTAGAATTCCTTATCTTTCAGAAGCAGAGGGGGAATTATAAGATTCCTTCCAACCCTCTTTATTCCTGTAGCTGCCTGAGTTTCTTGTTGGGAGCAGCGAACCCTTCGATAGCTCAGTTGGTAGAGCGGAGTACTGTAGGGTAAATGATCTGTCATCCTTAGGTCGCTGGTTCAAATCCGGCTCGAAGGAGGTTCTGGCTTTTGGCAGATATTACCTGCGTCAACTTTGAGTTAGAAGCAGACAAACTAAATTGAGAACTAACGCTTCCCTGACCGGGAATCGAACCCGGGCCGCGGCGGTGAGAGCGCCGAATCCTAACCACTAGACCACCAGGGAGCTGCGAGCAGGCGTGTTTTCGAGCTAGACTGATATGTGGCGAACATGCGCAGTTCCAACGGGCTCTCTATATCCTACCCGTCCGACGTTATGGACGTTTAATGAAGGAGGCCGCTTACCTGTGGAGGGCAGTCGAGCGCTAGGAGGAAAAGGGTTGAGCGGAAGCTGCCCATGACGTCGACCACCAGAAAAAGTTGAAGACCTTGGCCTTAGTAGCCGCAAGTGCATCGCCTGGTCGAACAACGGGGGACGGTCAAGCTAGCAATGCACAGACTGCAAGTATTCCAGCCGAAGCTGAAAAGCTTGCTGCACGAGCCAGCCAGGAGTCGAACCTAGAATCTTCTGATCCGTAGTCAGACGCGTTATCCATTGCGCCACTGGCCCTGCGGCCAGGTGGGGTCGCCAGGCCGAAAGTTAGAAGGCCATCAGGCAAAACGCCAAAAGAATACAGCATGAAGAGATTTCTTTTTCCATTTGTCCAAAGCCTGAAAGGGAAGAGGCGCCAATGCAGCCAGATGGAGCTGTACGCATTCACGTTTGGCGGGACTTTGGGCAGCACTCCAGCCCTGCGCAACACCGATCCGAACCGGGTTTTGCTGCCACAGCAGCACAGAGCACTGGCCATTTCACGACCACGGCCACCCGAAGGCCCTGAGCCAAAGTGGCCAAGTCTGCTCTGGCCACGCCTGCACTAGGAACTGCAGTTGCCGTCTGCTTTGTTTCGGCTTATTTGATCTCTCATATCTCGGCACCTCTGCGAAATGTGTCCACTCCCTGCAGCTCTATGGAAAGCTCTCGGTCTGTGGAACCCCGTGGTGCGAGAATGGGCTCTCCATCTCCTACAAGTCCAAAGTTATGGATGTTAAAAGAATTCATGGGAAAACGGAAAATTGCACCTGACATTTGACGAGGACACTCGAAAGCTTTGCTTCTCTGGGTTCTTTGGCGCAATGGATAGAACATTGGACTTCTAGTTGATGTGGACTCTTGAAATCCTTCCCACTCTGGGTTCTGTGGCGCAATGGATAGCGCATTGGACTTCTAGTTGATGATGGAAGAAGCCATTCAAAGGTTGTGGGTTCGAGTCCCACCAGAATCGCAAGATTTTCAGGATGCCTGTGGCAACGGCGGTTGTCCCTTTGCTGACACACCATCCTAAACCTTGCGTTTGATCGCGTCCTTGGCTAAAGAACCCATGGCAAACACCTCCTGAGAAGTTCCAAACATCTGCCGAAACCCGGGATCGAACCAGGGACCTTTAGATCTTCAGTCTAACGCTCTCCCAACTGAGCTATTTCGGCTCCCCTCCCACGGGTGCGGGCGACAGGGTCAGGCTTGAAGAAGCAAGACCTCGGGCCCTGCCAAAAGTGCACAGAATGCGCAACAATGCAGCCTGCTTTGCGCAGCAGTATCAGGGCCTGAAAGCCGTCACTGCTACCACTACACGGCGCATGGTGCCATTCGAAGCACGCTGCACAACCCGACCCAACAGTTTACGCCTCGGAAGAGGGGAGGGATTATCAAAGACACTTGGCAGACACTTGCAATTACCCCTGAAGGTCTTGTCAGAAGTGGGATTCGAACCCACGCCTCCAGAGAGACTGCGACCTGAACGCAGCGCCTTAGACCGCTCGGCCATTCTGACTGCCTGACCCGCATGTCTTGAGAATGTGCAGATGGCAGCCGAAGCCTTGTTGGCAGTGCAGCAAAATTCAAAAGTGCTGGGGGGTTTATCTATACGATGCAGTCTGCAAGTCCTCTAAACAACTGACTGCCGGTCAGACTGGCTAAGCAATACCAAAGCTATGACAAATGGACCTGTCTTGCTGGTGGCCTGGCTTAGAATTCCTTATCTTTCAGAAGCAGAGGGGGAATTATAAGATTCCTTCCAACCCTCTTTATTCCTGTAGCTGCCTGAGTTTCTTGTTGGGAGCAGCGAACCCTTCGATAGCTCAGTTGGTAGAGCGGAGTACTGTAGGGTAAATGATCTGTCATCCTTAGGTCGCTGGTTCAAATCCGGCTCGAAGGAGGTTCTGGCTTTTGGCAGATATTACCTGCGTCAACTTTGAGTTAGAAGCAGACAAACTAAATTGAGAACTAACGCTTCCCTGACCGGGAATCGAACCCGGGCCGCGGCGGTGAGAGCGCCGAATCCTAACCACTAGACCACCAGGGAGCTGCGAGCAGGCGTGTTTTCGAGCTAGACTGATATGTGGCGAACATGCGCAGTTCCAACGGGCTCTCTATATCCTACCCGTCCGACGTTATGGACGTTTAATGAAGGAGGCCGCTTACCTGTGGAGGGCAGTCGAGCGCTAGGAGGAAAAGGGTTGAGCGGAAGCTGCCCATGACGTCGACCACCAGAAAAAGTTGAAGACCTTGGCCTTAGTAGCCGCAAGTGCATCGCCTGGTCGAACAACGGGGGACGGTCAAGCTAGCAATGCACAGACTGCAAGTATTCCAGCCGAAGCTGAAAAGCTTGCTGCACGAGCCAGCCAGGAGTCGAACCTAGAATCTTCTGATCCGTAGTCAGACGCGTTATCCATTGCGCCACTGGCCCTGCGGCCAGGTGGGGTCGCCAGGCCGAAAGTTAGAAGGCCATCAGGCAAAACGCCAAAAGAATACAGCATGAAGAGATTTCTTTTTCCATTTGTCCAAAGCCTGAAAGGGAAGAGGCGCCAATGCAGCCAGATGGAGCTGTACGCATTCACGTTTGGCGGGACTTTGGGCAGCACTCCAGCCCTGCGCAACACCGATCCGAACCGGGTTTTGCTGCCACAGCAGCACAGAGCACTGGCCATTTCACGACCACGGCCACCCGAAGGCCCTGAGCCAAAGTGGCCAAGTCTGCTCTGGCCACGCCTGCACTAGGAACTGCAGTTGCCGTCTGCTTTGTTTCGGCTTATTTGATCTCTCATATCTCGGCACCTCTGCGAAATGTGTCCACTCCCTGCAGCTCTATGGAAAGCTCTCGGTCTGTGGAACCCCGTGGTGCGAGAATGGGCTCTCCATCTCCTACCAGTCCAAAGTTATGGATGTTAAAAGAATTCATGGGAAAACGGAAAATTGCACCTGACATTTGACGAGGACACTCGAAAGCTTTGCTTCTCTGGGTTCTTTGGCGCAATGGATAGAACATTGGACTTCTAGTTGATGTGGACACTTGAAATCCTTGCCACTCTGGGTTCTGTGGCGCAATGGATCGCGCATTGGACTTCTAGTTGATGATGGAAGAAGCAATTCAAAGGTTGTGGGTTCGAGTCCCACCAGAATCGCAAGATTTTCAGGGTGCCTGTGGCAACGGCGGTTGTCCCTTTGCTGACACACCATCCAAAACCTTGCGTTTGATCGCGTCCTTGGCTAAAGAACCCATGGCAAACACCTCCTGAGAAGTTCCAAACATCTGCCGAAACCCGGGATCGAACCAGGGACCTTTAGATCTTCAGTCTAACGCTCTCCCAACTGAGCTATTTCGGCTCCCCTCCCACGGGTGCGGGCGACAGGGTCAGGCTTGAAGAAGCAAGACCTCGGGCCCTGCCAAAAGTGCACAGAATGCGCAACAATGCAGCCTGCTTTGCGCAGCAGTATCAGGGCCTGAAAGCCGTCACTGCTACCACTACACGGCGCATGGTGCCATTCCTGTAGCTGCCTGAGTTTCTTCTTGGGAGCAGCGAACCCTTCGATAGCTCAGTTGGTAGAGCGGAGGACTGTAGGGTAAATGATCTGTCATCCTTAGGTCGCTGGTTCAAATCCGGCTCGAAGGAGGTTCTGGCTTTTGGCAGATATTACATGCGTCAACTTTGAGTTAGAAGCAGACAAACTAAATTGAGAACTAACGCTTCCCTGACCGGGAATCGAACCCGGGCCGCGGCGGTGAGAGCGCCGAATCCTAACCACTAGACCACCAGGGAGCTGCGAGCAGGCGTGTTTTCGAGCTAGACTGATATGTGGCGAACATGCGCAGTTCCAACGGGCTCTCTATATCCTACCCGTCCGACGTTATGGACGTTTAATGAAGGAGGCCGCTTACCTGTGGAGGGCAGTCGAGCGCTAGGAGGAAAAGGGTTGAGCGGAAGCTGCCCATGACGTCGACCACCAGAAAAAGTTGAAGACCTTGGCCTTAGTAGCCGCAAGTGCATCGCCTGGTCGAACAACGGGGGACGGTCAAGCTAGCAATGCACAGACTGCAAGTATTCCAGCCGAAGCTGAAAAGCTTGCTGCACGAGCCAGCCAGGAGTCGAACCTAGAATCTTCTGATCCGTAGTCAGACGCGTTATCCATTGCGCCACTGGCCCTGCGGCCAGGTGGGGTCGCCAGGCCGAAAGTTAGAAGGCCATCAGGCAAAACGCCAAAAGAATACAGCATGAAGAGATTTCTTTTTCCATTTGTCCAAAGCCTGAAAGGGAAGAGGCGCCAATGCAGCCAGATGGAGCTGTACGCATTCACGTTTGGCGGGACTTTGGGCAGCACTCCAGCCCTGCGCAACACCGATCCGAACCGGGTTTTGCTGCCACAGCAGCACAGAGCACTGGCCATTTCACGACCACGGCCACCCGAAGGCCCTGAGCCAAAGTGGCCAAGTCTGCTCTGGCCACGCCTGCACTAGGAACTGCAGTTGCCGTCTGCTTTGTTTCGGCTTATTTGATCTCTCATATCTCGGCACCTCTGCGAAATGTGTCCACTCCCTGCAGCTCTATGGAAAGCTCTCGGTCTGTGGAACCCCGTGGTGCGAGAATGGGCTCTCCATCTCCTACAAGTCCAAAGTTATGGATGTTAAAAGAATTCATGGGAAAACGGAAAATTGCACCTGACATTTGACGAGGACACTCGAAAGCTTTGCTTCTCTGGGTTCTTTGGCGCAATGGATAGAACATTGGACTTCTAGTTGATGTGGACTCTTGAAATCCTTCCCACTCTGGGTTCTGTGGCGCAATGGATAGCGCATTGGACTTCTAGTTGATGATGGAAGAAGCCATTCAAAGGTTGTGGGTTCGAGTCCCACCAGAATCGCAAGATTTTCAGGATGCCTGTGGCAACGGCGGTTGTCCCTTTGCTGACACACCATCCTAAACCTTGCGTTTGATCGCGTCCTTGGCTAAAGAACCCATGGCAAACACCTCCTGAGAAGTTCCAAACATCTGCCGAAACCCGGGATCGAACCAGGGACCTTTAGATCTTCAGTCTAACGCTCTCCCAACTGAGCTATTTCGGCTCCCCTCCCACGGGTGCGGGCGACAGGGTCAGGCTTGAAGAAGCAAGACCTCGGGCCCTGCCAAAAGTGCACAGAATGCGCAACAATGCAGCCTGCTTTGCGCAGCAGTATCAGGGCCTGAAAGCCGTCACTGCTACCACTACACGGCGCATGGTGCCATTCGAAGCACGCTGCACAACCCGACCCAACAGTTTACGCCTCGGAAGAGGGGAGGGATTATCAAAGACACTTGGCAGACACTTGCAATTACTCCTGAAGGTCTTGTCAGAAGTGGGATTCGAACCCACGCCTCCAGAGAGACTGCGACCTGAACGCAGCGCCTTAGACCGCTCGGCCATTCTGACTGCCTGACCCGCATGTCTTGAGAATGTGCAGATGGCAGCCGAAGCCTTGTTGGCAGTGCAGCAAAATTCAAAAGTGCTGGGGGGTTTATCTATACGATGCAGTCTGCAAGTCCTCTAAACAACTGACTGCCGGTCAGACTGGCTAAGCAATACCAAAGCTATGACAAATGGACCTGTCTTGCTGGTGGCCTGGCTTAGAATTCCTTATCTTTCAGAAGCAGAGGGGGAATTATAAGATTCCTTCCAACCCTCTTTATTCCTGTAGCTGCCTGAGTTTCTTGTTGGGAGCAGCGAACCCTTCGATAGCTCAGTTGGTAGAGCGGAGTACTGTAGGGTAAATGATCTGTCATCCTTAGGTCGCTGGTTCAAATCCGGCTCGAAGGAGGTTCTGGCTTTTGGCAGATATTACCTGCGTCAACTTTGAGTTAGAAGCAGACAAACTAAATTGAGAACTAACGCTTCCCTGACCGGGAATCGAACCCGGGCCGCGGCGGTGAGAGCGCCGAATCCTAACCACTAGACCACCAGGGAGCTGCGAGCAGGCGTGTTTTCGAGCTAGACTGATATGTGGCGAACATGCGCAGTTCCAACGGGCTCTCTATATCCTACCCGTCCGACGTTATGGACGTTTAATGAAGGAGGCCGCTTACCTGTGGAGGGCAGTCGAGCGCTAGGAGGAAAAGGGTTGAGCGGAAGCTGCCCATGACGTCGACCACCAGAAAAAGTTGAAGACCTTGGCCTTAGTAGCCGCAAGTGCATCGCCTGGTCGAACAACGGGGGACGGTCAAGCTAGCAATGCACAGACTGCAAGTATTCCAGCCGAAGCTGAAAAGCTTGCTGCACGAGCCAGCCAGGAGTCGAACCTAGAATCTTCTGATCCGTAGTCAGACGCGTTATCCATTGCGCCACTGGCCCTGCGGCCAGGCCGAAAGTTAGATGGCCATCAGGCAAAACGCCAAAAGAATACAGCATGAAGAGATTTCTTTTTCCATTTGTCCAAAGCCTGAAAGGGAAGAGGCGCCAATGCAGCCAGATGGAGCTGTACGCATTCACGTTTGGCGGGACTTTGGGCAGCACTCCAGCCCTGCGCAACACCGATCCGAACCGGGTTTTGCTGCCACAGCAGCACAGAGCACTGGCCATTTCACGACCACGGCCACCCGAAGGCCCTGAGCCAAAGTGGCCAAGTCTGCTCTGGCCACGCCTGCACTAGGAACTGCAGTTGCCGTCTGCTTTGTTTCGGCTTATTTGATCTCTCATATCTCGGCACCTCTGCGAAATGTGTCCACTCCCTGCAGCTCTATGGAAAGCTCTCGGTCTGTGGAACCCCGTGGTGCGAGAATGGGCTCTCCATCTCCTACAAGTCCAAAGTTATGGATGTTAAAAGAATTCATGGGAAAACGGAAAATTGCACCTGACATTTGACGAGGACACTCGAAAGCTTTGCTTCTCTGGGTTCTTTGGCGCAATGGATAGAACATTGGACTTCTAGTTGATGTGGACTCTTGAAATCCTTCCCACTCTGGGTTCTGTGGCGCAATGGATAGCGCATTGGACTTCTAGTTGATGATGGAAGAAGCCATTCAAAGGTTGTGGGTTCGAGTCCCACCAGAATCGCAAGATTTTCAGGATGCCTGTGGCAACGGCGGTTGTCCCTTTGCTGACACACCATCCTAAACCTTGCGTTTGATCGCGTCCTTGGCTAAAGAACCCATGGCAAACACCTCCTGAGAAGTTCCAAACATCTGCCGAAACCCGGGATCGAACCAGGGACCTTTAGATCTTCAGTCTAACGCTCTCCCAACTGAGCTATTTCGGCTCCCCTCCCACGGGTGCGGGCGACAGGGTCAGGCTTGAAGAAGCAAGACCTCGGGCCCTGCCAAAAGTGCACAGAATGCGCAACAATGCAGCCTGCTTTGCGCAGCAGTATCAGGGCCTGAAAGCCGTCACTGCTACCACTACACGGCGCATGGTGCCATTCGAAGCACGCTGCACAACCCGACCCAACAGTTTACGCCTCGGAAGAGGGGAGGGATTATCAAAGACACTTGGCAGACACTTGCAATTACCCCTGAAGGTCTTGTCAGAAGTGGGATTCGAACCCACGCCTCCAGAGAGACTGCGACCTGAACGCAGCGCCTTAGACCGCTCGGCCATTCTGACTGCCTGACCCGCATGTCTTGAGAATGTGCAGATGGCAGCCGAAGCCTTGTTGGCAGTGCAGCAAAATTCAAAAGTGCTGGGGGGTTTATCTATACGATGCAGTCTGCAAGTCCTCTAAACAACTGACTGCCGGTCAGACTGGCTAAGCAATACCAAAGCTATGACAAATGGACCTGTCTTGCTGGTGGCCTGGCTTAGAATTCCTTATCTTTCAGAAGCAGAGGGGGAATTATAAGATTCCTTCCAACCCTCTTTATTCCTGTAGCTGCCTGAGTTTCTTGTTGGGAGCAGCGAACCCTTCGATAGCTCAGTTGGTAGAGCGGAGTACTGTAGGGTAAATGATCTGTCATCCTTAGGTCGCTGGTTCAAATCCGGCTCGAAGGAGGTTCTGGCTTTTGGCAGATATTACCTGCGTCAACTTTGAGTTAGAAGCAGACAAACTAAATTGAGAACTAACGCTTCCCTGACCGGGAATCGAACCCGGGCCGCGGCGGTGAGAGCGCCGAATCCTAACCACTAGACCACCAGGGAGCTGCGAGCAGGCGTGTTTTCGAGCTAGACTGATATGTGGCGAACATGCGCAGTTCCAACGGGCTCTCTATATCCTACCCGTCCGACGTTATGGACGTTTAATGAAGGAGGCCGCTTACCTGTGGAGGGCAGTCGAGCGCTAGGAGGAAAAGGGTTGAGCGGAAGCTGCCCATGACGTCGACCACCAGAAAAAGTTGAAGACCTTGGCCTTAGTAGCCGCAAGTGCATCGCCTGGTCGAACAACGGGGGACGGTCAAGCTAGCAATGCACAGACTGCAAGTATTCCAGCCGAAGCTGAAAAGCTTGCTGCACGAGCCAGCCAGGAGTCGAACCTAGAATCTTCTGATCCGTAGTCAGACGCGTTATCCATTGCGCCACTGGCCCTGCGGCCAGGTGGGGTCGCCAGGCCGAAAGTTAGAAGGCCATCAGGCAAAACGCCAAAAGAATACAGCATGAAGAGATTTCTTTTTCCATTTGTCCAAAGCCTGAAAGGGAAGAGGCGCCAATGCAGCCAGATGGAGCTGTACGCATTCACGTTTGGCGGGACTTTGGGCAGCACTCCAGCCCTGCGCAACACCGATCCGAACCGGGTTTTGCTGCCACAGCAGCACAGAGCACTGGCCATTTCACGACCACGGCCACCCGAAGGCCCTGAGCCAAAGTGGCCAAGTCTGCTCTGGCCACGCCTGCACTAGGAACTGCAGTTGCCGTCTGCTTTGTTTCGGCTTATTTGATCTCTCATATCTCGGCACCTCTGCGAAATGTGTCCACTCCCTGCAGCTCTATGGAAAGCTCTCGGTCTGTGGAACCCCGTGGTGCGAGAATGGGCTCTCCATCTCCTACCAGTCCAAAGTTATGGATGTTAAAAGAATTCATGGGAAAACGGAAAATTGCACCTGACATTTGACGAGGACACTCGAAAGCTTTGCTTCTCTGGGTTCTTTGGCGCAATGGATAGAACATTGGACTTCTAGTTGATGTGGACACTTGAAATCCTTGCCACTCTGGGTTCTGTGGCGCAATGGATCGCGCATTGGACTTCTAGTTGATGATGGAAGAAGCCATTCAAAGGTTGTGGGTTCGAGTCCCACCAGAATCGCAAGATTTTCAGGGTGCCTGTGGCAACGGCGGTTGTCCCTTTGCTGACACACCATCCAAAACCTTGCGTTTGATCGCGTCCTTGGCTAAAGAACCCATGGCAAACACCTCCTGAGAAGTTCCAAACATCTGCCGAAACCCGGGATCGAACCAGGGACCTTTAGATCTTCAGTCTAACGCTCTCCCAACTGAGCTATTTCGGCTCCCCTCCCACGGGTGCGGGCGACAGGGTCAGGCTTGAAGAAGCAAGACCTCGGGCCCTGCCAAAAGTGCACAGAATGCGCAACAATGCAGCCTGCTTTGCGCAGCAGTATCAGGGCCTGAAAGCCGTCACTGCTACCACTACACGGCGCATGGTGCCATTCGAAGCACGCTGCACAACCCGACCCAACAGTTTACGCCTCGGAAGAGGGGAGGGATTATCAAAGACACTTGGCAGACACTTGCAATTACCCCTGAAGGTCTTGTCAGAAGTGGGATTCGAACCCACGCCTCCAGAGAGACTGCGACCTGAACGCAGCGCCTTAGACCGCTCGGCCATTCTGACTGCCTGACCCGCATGTCTTGAGAATGTGCAGATGGCAGCCGAAGCCTTGTTGGCAGTGCAGCAAAATTCAAAAGTGCAGGGGGGTTTATCTATACGATGCAGTCTGCAAGTCCTCTAAACAACTGACTGCCGGTCAGACTGGCTAAGCAATATCAAAGCTATGACAAATGGACCTGTCTTGCTGGTGGCCTGGCTTAGAATTCCTTATCTTTCAGAAGCAGAGGGGGAATTATAAGATTCCTTCCAACCCTCTTTATTGACACGCTGCACAACCCGACCCAACAGTTTACGCCTCGGAAGAGGGGAGGGATTATCAAAGACACTTGGCAGACACTTGCAATTACCCCTGAAGGTCTTGTCAGAAGTGGGATTCGAACCCACGCCTCCAGAGAGACTGCTTTGTTTCGGCTTATTTGATCTCTCATATCTCGGCACCTCTGCGAAATGTGTCCACTCCCTGCAGCTCTATGGAAAGCTCTCGGTCTGTGGAACCCCGTGGTGCAAGAATGGGCTCTCCATCTCCTACCAGTCCAAAGTTATGGATGTTAAAATAATTCATGTTGCTCTACGCATTCACGTTTGGCGGGACTTTGGGCAGCACTCCAGCCCTGCGCAACACCGATCCGAACCGGGTTTTGCTGCCACAGCAGCACAGAGCACTGGCCATTTCACGACCACGGCCACCCGAAGGCCCTGAGCCAAAGTGGCCAAGTCTGCTCTGGCCACGCCTGCACTAGGAACTGCAGTTGCCGTCTGCTTTGTTTCGGCTTATTTGATCTCTCATATCTCGGCACCTCTGCGAAATGTGTCCACTCCCTGCAGCTCTATGGAAAGCTCTCGGTCTGTGGAACTCCGTGGTGCGAGAATGGGCACTCCATCTCCTACCACTCCAAAGTTATGGATGTTAAAAGAATTCATGGGAAAACGGAAAATTGCACCTGACATTTGACGTGGACACTCGAAAGCTTTGCTTCTCTGGGTTCTTTGGCGCAATGGATAGAACATTGGACTTCTAGTTGATGTGGACTCTTGAAATTCTTGCCACTCTGGGTTCTGTGGCGCAATGGATAGCGCATTGGACTTCTAGTTGATGATGGAAGAAGCCATTCAAAGGTTGTGGGTTCGAGTCCCACCAGAATCGCAAGATTTTCAGGATGCCTGTGGCAACGGCGGTTGTCCCTTTGCTGACACACCATCCAAAACCTTGCGTTTGACCGCGTCCTTGGCTAAAGAACCCATGGCAAACACCTCCTGAGAAGTTCCAAACATCTGCCGAAACCCGGGACCTTTAGATCTTCAGTCTAACGCTCTCCCAACTGAGCTATTTCGGCTCGCCTCCCACGGGTGCGGGCGACAGGGTCAGGCTTGAAGAAGCAAGACCTCGGGCCCTACCAAAAGTGCACAGAATGCGCAACAATGCAGCCTGCTTTGCGCAGCAGTATCAGGGCCTGAAAGCCATCACTGCTACCACTACACGGCGCATGGTGCCATTCGAAGCACGCTGCACAACCCGACCCAACAGTTTACGCCTCGGAAGAGGGGAGGGATTATCAAAGACACTTGGCAGACACTTGCAATTACCCCTAAAGGTCTTGTCAGAAGTGGGATTCGAACCCACGCCTCCAGAGAGACTGCGACCTGAACGCAGCGCCTTAGACCGCTCGGCCATTCTGACTGCCTGACGCGCATGTCTTGAGAATGTGCACTTGGCAGCCGAAGCCTTGTTGGCAGTGCAGGAAAATTCAAAAGTGCTGGGGGGTTTATCTATACGATGCAGTCTGCAAGTCCTCTAAACAACTGACTGCCGGTCAGACTGGCTAAGCAATACCAAAGCTATGACAAATGGACCTGTCTTGCTGGTGGCCTGGCTTAGAATTCCTTATCTTTCAGAAGCAGAGGGGGAATTATAAGATTCCTTCCAACCCTCTTTATTCCTGTAGCTGCCTGAGTTTCTTGTTGGGAGCAGCGAACCCTTCGATAGCTCAGTTGGTAGAGCGGAGGACTGTAGGGTAAATGATCTGTTGTCCTTAGGTCGCTGGTTCAAATCCGGCTCGAAGGAGGTTCTGGCTTTTGGCAGATATTACCTGCGTCAACTTTGAGTTAGAAGCAGAAAAACTAAAATGAAAACTAACGCTTCCCTGACCGGGAATCGAACCCGGGCCGCGGCGGTGAGAGCGCCGAATCCTAACCACTAGACCACCAGGGAGCTGCGAGCAGGCGTGTTTTCGAGCTAGACTGATATGTGGCGAACATGCGCAGTTCCAACGGGCTCTCTATATCCTACCCGTCCGACGTTATGGACGTTTAATGAAGGAGGCCGCTTACCTGTGGAGGGCAGTCGAGCGCTAGGAGGAAAAGGGTTGAGCGGAAGCTGCCCACGACGTCGACCACCAGAAAAAGTTGCAGACCTTGGCCTTAGTAGCCGCAAGTGCATCGCCTGGTCGAACAACGGGGGACGGTCAAGCTAGCAATGCACAGACTGCAAGTATTCCAGCCGAAGCTGAAAAGCTTGCTGCACGAGCCAGCCAGGAGTCGAACCTAGAATCTTCTGATCCGTAGTCAGACGCGTTATCCATTGCGCCACTGGCCCTGCGGCCAGGTGGGGTCGCCAGGCCGAAAGTTAGAAGGCCATCAGGCAAAACGCCAAAAGAATACAGCATGAAGAGATTTCTTTTTCCATTTGTCCAAAGCCTGAAAGGGAAGAGGCGCCAATGCAGCCAGATGGAGCTGTACGCATTCACATTTGGCGGGACTTTGGGCAGCACTCCAGCCCTGCGCAACACCGATCCGAACCGGGTTTTGCTGCCACAGCAGCACAGAGCACTGGCCATTTCACGACCACGGCCACCCGAAGGCCCTGAGCCAAAGTGGCCAAGTCTGCTCTGGCCACGCTTGCACTAGGAACTGCAGTTGCCGTCTGCTTTGTTTCGGCTTATTTGATCTCTCATATCTCGGCACCTCTGCGAAATGTGTCCACTCCCTGCAGCTCTATGGAAAGCTCTCGGTCTGTGGAACTCCGTGGTGCGAGAATGGGCACTCCATCTCCTACCACTCCAAAGTTATGGATGTAAAAAGAATTCATGGGAAAACGGAAAATTGCACCTGACATTTGACGTGGACACTCGAAAGGTATGCTTCTCTGGGTTCTTTGGCGCAATGGATAGAACATTGGACTTCTAGTTGATGTGGACTCTTGAAATCCTTGCCACTCTGGGTTCTGTGGCGCAATGGATAGCGCATTGGACTTCTAGTTGATGATGGAAGAAGCCATTCAAAGGTTGTGGGTTGGAGTCCCACCAGAATCGCAAGATTTTCAAGATGCCTGTGGCAACGGCGGTTGTCCCTTTGCTGACACACCATCCAAAACCTTGCGTTTGACCGCGTCCTTGGCTAAAGAACCCATGGCAAACACCTCCTGAGAAGTTCATAACATCTGCCGGAACCCGGGATCGAACCAGGGACCTTTAGATCTTCAGTCTAACGCTCTCCCAACTGAGCTATTTCGGCTCGCCTCCCACGGGTGCGGGCGACAGGGTCAGGCTTGAAGAAGCAAGACCTCGGGCCCTGCCAAAAGTGCACAGAATGCGCAACAATGCAGCCTGCTTTGCGCAGCAGTATCAGGGCCTGAAAGCCGTCACTGCTACCACTACACGGCGCATGGTGCCTTTCGAAGCACGCTGCACAACCCGAACCAACAGTTTACGCCTCGGAAGAGGGATTATCAAAGACACTTGGCAGCGTAGTCTTGCAATTACCCCTAAAGGTCTTGTCAGAAGTGGGATTCGAACCCACGCCTCCAGAGAGACTGCGACCTGAACGCAGCGCCTTAGACCGCTCGGCCATTCTGACTGCCTGACGCGCATGTCTTGAGAATGTGCAGATGGCAGCCGAACCCTTGTTGGCAGTGCAGCAAAATTCAAAAGTGCTGGGGGGTTTATCTATACGATGCAGTCTGCAAGTCCTCTAAACAACTGACTGCCGGTCAGACTGGCTAAGCAATACCAAAGCTTTGACAAATGGACCTGTCTTGCTGGTGGCCTGGCTTAGAATTCCTTATCTTTCAGGAGCAGAGGGGGAATTATAAGATTCCTTCCAACCCTCTTTATTCCTGTTGCTGCCTGAGTTTCTTGTTGGGAGCAGCGAACCCTTCGATAGCTCAGTTGGTAGAGCGGAGGACTGTAGGGTAAATGATCTGTCATCCTTAGGTCGCTGGTTCAAATCCGGCTCGAAGGAGGTTCTGGCTTTTGGCAGATATTACCTGCGTCAACTTTGAGTTAGAAGCAGACAAACTTAAATGAAAACTAACGCTTCCCTGACCGGGAATCGAACCCGGGCCGCGGCGGTGAGAGCGCCGAATCCTAACCACTAGACCACCAGGGAGCTGCGAGCAGGCGTGTTTTCGAGCTAGACTGATATGTGGCGAACATGCGCAGTTCCAACGGGCTCTCTATATCCTACCCGTCCGACGTTATGGACGTTTAATGAAGGAGGCCGCTTACCTGTGGAGGGCAGTCGAGCGCTAGGAGGAAAAGGGTTGAGCGGAAGCTGCCCACGACGTCGACCACCAGAAAAAGTTGAAGACCTTGGCCTTAGTAGCCGCAAGTGCATCGCCTGGTCGAACAACGGGGGACGGTCAAGCTAGCAATGCACAGACTGCAAGTATTCCAGCCGAAGCTGAAAAGCTTGCTGCACGAGCCAGCCAGGAGTCGAACCTAGAATCTTCTGATCCGTAGTCAGACGCGTTATCCTTTGCGCCACTGGCCATGCGGCCAGGTGGGGTCGCCAGGCCGAAAGTTAGAAGGCCATCAGGCAAAACGCCAAAAGAATACAGCATGAAGAGATTTCTTTTTCCATTTGTCCAAAGCCTGAAAGGGAAGAGGCGCTAATGCAGCCAGATGGAGCTGTACGCATTCACGTTTGGCGGGACTTTGGGCAGCACTCCAACCCTGCGCAACACCGATCCGAACCGGGTTTTCCTGTAACAGCAGCACAGAGCACTGACCATTTCACGACCACGGCCACCCGAAGGCCCTGAGCCAAAGTGGCCAAGTCTGCTCTGGCCACGCCTGCTCTAGGAACTGCAGTTGCCGTCTGCTTTGTTTCGGCTTATTTGATCTCTCATATCTCGGCACCTCTGCGAAATGTGTCCACTCCCTGCAGCTCTATGGAAAGCTCTCGGTCTGTGGAACCCCGTGGTGCGAGAATGGGCTCTCCATCTCCTACCAGTCCAAAGTTATGGATGTTAAAAGAATTCATGGGAAAACGGAAAATTGCACCTGACATTTGACGTGGACACTCGAAAGCTTTGTTTCTCTGGGTTCTTTGGCGCAATGGATAGAACATTGGACTTCTAGTTGATGTGGACTCTTGAAATTCTTTCCACTCTGGGTTCTGTGGCGCAATGGATAGCGCATTGGACTTCTAGTTGATGATGGAAGAAGCCATTCAAAGGTTGTGGGTTCGAGTCCCACCAGAATCGCAAGATTTTCAGGATGCCTGTGGCAACGGCGGTTGTCCCTTTGCTGACACACCATCCAAAACCTTGCGTTTGACCGCGTCCTTGGCTAAAGAACCCATGGCAAACACCTCCTGAGAAGTTCCAAACATCTGCCGAAACCCGGGTTCGAACCAGGGACCTTTAGATCTTCAGTCTAACGCTCTCCCAACTGAGCTATTTCGGCTCGCCTCCCACGGGTGCGGGCGACAGGGTCAGGCTTGAAGAAGCAAGACCTCGGGCCCTACCAAAAGTGCACAGAATGCGCAACAATGCGCAACAATGCAGCCTGCTTTGAGCAGCAGTATCAGGGCCTGAAAGCCGTCACTGCTACCACTACACGGCGCATGGTGCCATTCGAAGCACGCTGCACAACCCGACCCAACAGTTTACGCCTCGGAAGAGGGGAGGGATTATCAAAGACACTTGGCAGACACTTGCAATTACCCCTAAAGGTCTTGTCAGAAGTGGGATTCGAACCCACGCCTCCAGAGAGACTGCGACCTGAACGCAGCGCCTTAGACCGCTCGGCCATTCTGACTGCCTGACGCGCATGTCTTGAGAATGTGCAGATGGCAGCCGAAGCCTTGTTGGCAGTGCAGCAAAATTCAAAAGTGCTGGGGGGTTTATCTATACGATGCAGTCTGCAAGTCCTCTAAACAACTGACTGCCGGTCAGACTGGCTAAGCAATACCAAAGCTATGACAAATGGACCTGTCTTGCTGGTGGCCTGGCTTAGAATTCCTTATCTTTCAGAAGCAGAGGGGGAATTATAAGATTCCTTCCAACCCTCTTTATTCCTGTAGCTGCCTGAGTTTCTTGTTGGGAGCAGCGAACCCTTCGATAGCTCAGTTGGTAGAGTGGAGGACTGTAGGGTAAATGATCTGTTGTCCTTAGGTCGCTGGTTCAAATCCGGCTCGAAGGAGGTTCTGGCTTTTGGCAGATATTACCTGCGTCAACTTTGAGTTAGAAGCAGAAAAACTAAAATGAAAACTAACGCTTCCCTGACCGGGAATCGAACCCGGGCCGCGGCGGTGAGAGCGCCGAATCCTAACCACTAGACCACCAGGGAGCTGCGAGCAGGCGTGTTTTCGAGCTAGACTGATATGTGGCGAACATGCGCAGTTCCAACGGGCTCTCTATATCCTACCCGTCCGACGTTATGGACGTTTAATGAAGGAGGCCGCTTACCTGTGGAGGGCAGTCGAGCGCTAGGAGGAAAAGGGTTGAGCGGAAGCTACCCACGACGTCGACCACCAGAAAAAGTTGCAGACCTTGGCCTTAGTAGCCGCAAGTGCATCGCCTGGTCGAACAACGGGGGACGGTCAAGCTAGCAATGCACAGACTGCAAGTATTCCAGCCGAAGCTGAAAAGCTTGCTGCACGAGCCAGCCAGGAGTCGAACCTAGAATCTTCTGATCCGTAGTCAGACGCGTTATCCATTGCGCCACTGGCCCTGCGGCCAGGTGGGGTCGCCAGGCCGAAAGTTAGAAGGCCATCAGGCAAAACGCCAAAAGAATACAGCATGAAGAGATTTCTTTTTCCATTTGTCCAAAGCCTGAAAGGGAAGAGGCGCCAATGCAGCCAGATGGAGCTGTACGCATTCACGTTTGGCGGGACTTTGGGCAGCACTCCAGCCCTGCGCAACACCGATCCGAACCGGGTTTTGCTGCCACAGCAGCACAGAGCACTGGCCATTTCACGACCACGGCCACCCGAAGGCCCTGAGCCAAAGTGGCCAAGTCTGCTCTGGCCACGCCTGCACTAGGAACTGCAGTTGCCGTCTGCTTTGTTTCGGCTTATTTGATCTCTCATATCTCGGCACCTCTGCGAAATGTGTCCACTCCCTGCAGCTCTATGGAAAGCTCTCGGTCTGTGGAACCCCGTGGTGCAAGAATGGGCTCTCCATCTCCTACCAGTCCAAAGTTATGGATGTTAAAAGAATTCATGGGAAAACGGAAAATTGCACCTGACATTTGACGTGGACACTCGAAAGGTATGCTTCTCTGGGTTCTTTGGCGCAATGGATAGAACATTGGACTTCTAGTTGATGTGGACTCTTGAAATCCTTGCCACTCTGGGTTCTGTGGCGCAATGGATAGCGCATTGGACTTCTAGATGGAAGAAGCCATTCAAAGGTTGTGGGTTTGAGTCCCACCAGAATCGCAAGATTTTCAAGATGCCTGTGGCAACGGCGGTTGTCCCTTTGCTGACACACCATCCAAAACCTTGCGTTTGACCGCGTCCTTGGCTAAACAACCCATGGCAAACACCTCCTGAGAAGTTCCAAACATCTGCCGGAACCCGGGATCGAACCAGGGACCTTTAGATCTTCAGTCTAACGCTCTCCCAACTGAGCTATTTCGGCTCGCCTCCTACTGGTGCGGGCGACAGCGTCAGGCTTGAAGAAGCAAGACCTCGGGCCCTGCCAAAAGTGCACAGAATGCGCAACAATGCAGCCTGCTTTGCGCAGCAGTATCAGGGCCTGAAAGCCGTCACTGCTACCACTACACGGCGCATGGTGCCATTCGAAGCACGCTGCACAACCCGACCCAACAGTTTACGCCTCGGAAGAGGGGAGGGATTATCAAAGACACTTGGCAGACACTTGCAATTACCCCTAAAGGTCTTGTCAGAAGTGGGATTCGAACCCACGCCACCAGAGAGACTGCGACCTGAACGCAGCGCCTTAGACCGCTCGGCCATTCTGACTGCCTGACGCGCATGTCTTGAGAATGTGCAGATGGCAGCCGAAGCCTTGTTGGCAGTGCAGCAAAATTCAAAAGTGCTGGGGGGTTTATCTATACGATGCAGTCTGCAAGTCCTCTAAACAACTGACTGCCGGTCAGACTGGCTAAGCAATACCAAAGCTATGACAAATGGACCTGTCTTGCTGGTGGCCTGGCTTAGAATTCCTTATCTTTCAGAAGCAGAGGGGGAATTATAGATTCCTTCCAACCCTCTTTATTCCTGTAGCTGCCTGAGTTTCTTGTTGGGAGCAGCGAACCCTTCGATAGCTCAGTTGGTAGAGCGGAGGACTGTAGGGTAAATGATCTGTCGTCCTTAGGTCGCTGGTTCAAATCCGGCTCGAAGGAGGTTCTGGCTTTTGGCAGATATTACCTGCGTCAACTTTGAGTTAGAAGCAGGAAAACTAAAATGAAAACTAACGCTTCCCTGACCGGGAATCGAACCCGGGCCGCGGCGGTGAGAGCGCCGAATCCTAACCACTAGACCACCAGGGAGCTGCAAGCAGGCGTGTTTTCGAGCTAGACTGATATGTGGCGAACATGCGCAGTTCCAACGGGCTCTCTATATCCTACCCGTCCGACGTTATGGACGTTTAATGAAGGAGGCCGCTTACCTGTGGAGGGCAGTCGAGCGCTAGGAGGAAAAGGGTTGAGCGGAAGCTGCCCACGACGTCGACCACCAGAAAAAGTTGCAGACCTTGGCCTTAGTAGCCGCAAGTGCATCGCCTGGTCGAACAACGGGGGACGGTCAAGCTAGCAATGCACAGACTGCAAGTATTCCAGCCGAAGCTGAAAAGCTTGCTGCACGAGCCAGCCAGGAGTCGAACCTAGAATCTTCTGATCCGTAGTCAGACGCGTTATCCATTGCGCCACTGGCCCTGCGGCCAGGTGGGGTCGCCAGGCCGAAAGTTAGAAGGCCATCAGGCAAAACGCCAAAAGAATACAGCATGAAGAGATTTCTTTTTCATTTCACGACCACGGCCACCCGAAGGCCCTGAGCCAAAGTGGCCAAGTCTGCTCTGGCCACGCCTGCTCTAGGAACTGCAGTTGCCGTCTGCTTTGTTTCGGCTTATTTGATCTCTCATATCTCGGCACCTCTGCGAAATGTGTCCACTCCCTGCAGCTCTATGGAAAGCTCTCGGTCTGTGGAACCCCGTGGTTCGAGAATGGGCTCTCCATCTCCTACCAGTCCAAAGTTATGGATGTTAAAAGAATTCATGGGAAAACGGAAAATTGCACCTGACATTTGACGTGGACACTCGAAAGGTATGCTTCTCTGGGTTCTTTGGTGCAATGGATAGAACATTGGACTTCTAGTTGATGTGGACTCTTGAAATCCTTGCCACTCTGGGTTCTGTTGTGCAATGGATAGCGCATTGGACTTCTAGTTGATGATGGAAGAAGCCATTCAAAGGTTGTGGGTTCGAGTCCCACCAGAATCGCAAGATTTTCAGGATGCCTGTGGCAACGGCGGTTGTCCCTTTGCTGACACACCATCCAAAACCTTGCGTTTGACCGCGTCCTTGGCTAAAGAACCCATGGCAAACACCTCCTGAGAAGTTCCAAACATCTGCCGAAACCCGGGATCGAACCAGGGACCTTTAGATCTTCAGTCTAACGCTCTCCCAACTGAGCTATTTCGGCTCGCCTCCTACTGGTGCGGGCGACAGGGTCAGGCTTGAAGAAGCAAGACCTCGGGCCCTGCCAAAAGTGCACAGAATGCGCAACAATGCAGCCTGCTTTGCGCAGCAGTATCGGGGCCTGAAAGCCGTCACTGCTACCACTACACGGCGCATGGTGCCATTCGAAGCACGCTGCACAACCCGAACCAACAGTTTACGCCTCGGAAGAGGGGAGGGATTATCAAAGACACTTGGCAGACACTTGCAATTACCCCTAAAGGTCTTGTCAGAAGTGGGATTCGAACCCACGCCTCCAGAGAGACTGCGACCTGAACGCAGCGCCTTAGACCGCTCGGCCATTCTGACTGCCTGACGCGCATGTCTTGAGAATGTGCAGATGGCAGCCGAACCCTTGTTGGCAGTGCAGCAAAATTCAAAAGTGCTGGGGGGTTTATCTATACGATGCAGTCTGCAAGTCCTCTAAACAACTGACTGCCGGTCAGACTGGCTAAGCAATACCAAAGCTTTGACAAATGAACCTGTCTTGCTGGTGGCCTGGCTTAGAATTCCTTATCTTTCAGGAGCAGAGGGGGAATTATAAGATTCCTTCCAACCCTCTTTATTCCTGTAGCTGCCTGAGTTTCTTGTTGGGAGCAGCGAACCCTTCGATAGCTCAGTTGGTAGAGCGGAGGACTGTAGGGTAAATGATCTGTCATCCTTAGGTCGCTGGTTCAAATCCGGCTCGAAGGAGGTTCTGGCTTTTGGCAGATATTACCTGCGTCAACTTTGAGTTAGAAGCAGACAAACTAAAATGAAAACTAACGCTTCCCTGACCGGGAATCCAACCCGGGCCGCGGCAGTGAGAGCGCCGAATCCTAACCACTAGACCACCAGGGAGCTGCGAGCAGGCGTGTTTTCGAGCTAGACTGATATGTGGCGAACATGCGCAGTTCCAACGGGCTCTCTATATCCTACCCGTCCGACGTTATGGACGTTTAATGAAGGAGGCCGCTTACCTGTGGAGGGCAGTCGAGCGCTAGGAGGAAAAGGGTTGAGCGGAAGCTGCCCACGACGTCGACCACCAGAAAAAGTTGCAGACCTTGGCCTTAGTAGCCGCAAGTGCATCGCCTGGTCGAACAACGGGGGACGGTCAAGCTAGCAATGCACAGACTGCAAGTATTCCAGCCGAAGCTGCAGTATCAGGGCCTGAAAGCCGTCACTGCTACCACTACACGGCGCATGGTGCCTTTCGAAGCACGCTGCACAACCCGACCCAACAGTTTACGCCTCGGAAGAGGGATTATCAAAGACACTTGGCAGCGTAGTCTTGCAATTACCCCTAAAGGCCCTGACCGGGAATCGAACCCGGGCCGCGGCGGTGAGAGCGCCGAATCCTAACCACTAGACCACCAGGGAGCTGCGAGCAGGCGTGTTTTCGAGCTAGACTGATATGTGGCGAACATGCGCAGTTCCAACGGGCTCTCTATATCCTACCCGTCCGACGTTATGGACGTTTAATGAAGGAGGCCGCTTACCTGTGGAGGGCAGTCGAGCGCTAGGAGGAAAAGGGTTGAGCGGAAGCTGCCCACGACGTCGACCACCAGAAAAAGTTGCAGACCTTGGCCTTAGTAGCCGCAAGTGCATCGCCTGGTCGAACAACGGGGGACGGTCAAGCTAGCAATGCACAGACTGCAAGTATTCCAGCCGAAGCTGAAAAGCTTGCTGCACGAGCCAGCCAGGAGTCGAACCTAGAATCTTCTGATCCGTAGTCAGACGCGTTATCCATTGCGCCACTGGCCCTGCGGCCAGGTGGGGTCGCCAGGCCGAAAGTTAGAAGGCCATCAGGCAAAACGCCAAAAGAATACAGCATGAAGAGATTTCTTTTTCCATTTGTCCAAAGCCTGAAAGGGAAGAGGCGCCAATGCAGCCAGATGGAGCTGTACGCATTCACATTTGGCGGGACTTTGGGCAGCACTCCAGCCCTGCGCAACACCGATCCGAACCGGGTTTTGCTGCCACAGCAGCACAGAGCACTGGCCATTTCACGACCACGGCCACCCGAAGGCCCTGAGCCAAAGTGGCCAAGTCTGCTCTGGCCACGCTTGCACTAGGAACTGCAGTTGCCGTCTGCTTTGTTTCGGCTTATTTGATCTCTCATATCTCGGCACCTCTGCGAAATGTGTCCACTCCCTGCAGCTCTATGGAAAGCTCTCGGTCTGTGGAACTCCGTGGTGCGAGAATGGGCACTCCATCTCCTACCACTCCAAAGTTATGGATGTAAAAAGAATTCATGGGAAAACGGAAAATTGCACCTGACATTTGACGTGGACACTCGAAAGGTATGCTTCTCTGGGTTCTTTGGCGCAATGGATAGAACATTGGACTTCTAGTTGATGTGGACTCTTGAAATCCTTGCCACTCTGGGTTCTGTGGCGCAATGGATAGCGCATTGGACTTCTAGTTGATGATGGAAGAAGCCATTCAAAGGTTGTGGGTTGGAGTCCCACCAGAATCGCAAGATTTTCAAGATGCCTGTGGCAACGGCGGTTGTCCCTTTGCTGACACACCATCCAAAACCTTGCGTTTGACCGCGTCCTTGGCTAAAGAACCCATGGCAAACACCTCCTGAGAAGTTCATAACATCTGCCGGAACCCGGGATCGAACCAGGGACCTTTAGATCTTCAGTCTAACGCTCTCCCAACTGAGCTATTTCGGCTCGCCTCCCACGGGTGCGGGCGACAGGGTCAGGCTTGAAGAAGCAAGACCTCGGGCCCTGCCAAAAGTGCACAGAATGCGCAACAATGCAGCCTGCTTTGTGCAGCAGTATCAGGGCCTGAAAGCCGTCACTGCTACCACTACACGGCGCATGGTGCCTTTCGAAGCATGCTGCACAACCCGAACCAACAGTTTACGCCTCGGAAGAGGGATTATCAAAGACACTTGGCAGCGTAGTCTTGCAATTACCCCTAAAGGTCTTGTCAGAAGTGGGATTCGAACCCACGCCTCCAGAGAGACTGCGACCTGAACGCAGCGCCTTAGACCGCTCGGCCATTCTGACTGCCTGACGCGCATGTCTTGAGAATGTGCAGATGGCAGCCGAACCCTTGTTGGCAGTGCAGCAAAATTCAAAAGTGCTGGGGGGTTTATCTATACGATGCAGTCTGCAAGTCCTCTAAACAACTGACTGCCGGTCAGACTGGCTAAGCAATACCAAAGCTTTGACAAATGGACCTGTCTTGCTGGTGGCCTGGCTTAGAATTCCTTATCTTTCAGGAGCAGAGGGGGAATTATAAGATTCCTTCCAACCCTCTTTATTCCTGTAGCTGCCTGAGTTTCTTGTTGGGAGCAGCGAACCCTTCGATAGCTCAGTTGGTAGAGCGGAGGACTGTAGGGTAAATGATCTGTCATCCTTAGGTCGCTGGTTCAAATCCGGCTCGAAGGAGGTTCTGGCTTTTGGCAGATATTACCTGCGTCAACTTTGAGTTAGAAGCAGACAAACTTAAATGAAAACTAACGCTTCCCTGACCGGAAATCGAACCCGCGGCGGTGAGAGCGCCGAATCCTAACCACTAGACCACCAGGGAGCTGCGAGCAGGCGTGTTTTCGAGCTAGACTGATATGTGGCGAACATGCGCAGTTCCAACGGGCTCTCTATATCCTACCCGTCCGACGTTATGGACGTTTAATGAAGGAGGCCGCTTACCTGTGGAGGGCAGTCGAGCGCTAGGAGGAAAAGGGTTGAGCGGAAGCTGCCCACGACGTCGACCACCAGAAAAAGTTGAAGACCTTGGCCTTAGTAGCCGCAAGTGCATCGCCTGGTCGAACAACGGGGGACGGTCAAGCTAGCAATGCACAGACTGCAAGTATTCCAGCCGAAGCTGAAAAGCTTGCTGCACGAGCCAGCCAGGAGTCGAACCTAGAATCTTCTGATCCGTAGTCAGACGCGTTATCCATTGCGCCACTGGCCATGCGGCCAGGTGGGGTCGCCAGGCCGAAAGTTAGAAGGCCATCAGGCAAAACGCCAAAAGAATACAGCATGAAGAGATTTCTTTTTCCATTTGTCCAAAGCCTGAAAGGGAAGAGGCGCTAATGCAGCCAGATGGAGCTGTACGCATTCACGTTTGGCGGGACTTTGGGCAGCACTCCAACCCTGCGCAACACCGATCCGAACCGGGTTTTCCTGCCACAGCAGCACAGAGCACTGACCATTTCACGACCACGGCCACCCGAAGGCCCTGAGCCAAAGTGGCCAAGTCTGCTCTGGCCACGCCTGCTCTAGGAACTGCAGTTGCCGTCTGCTTTGTTTCGGCTTATTAGATCTCTCATATCTCGGCACCTCTGCGAAATGTGTCCACTCCCTGCAGCTCTATGGAAAGCTCTCGGTCTGTGGAACCCCGTGGTGCGAGAATGGGCTCTCCATCTCCTACCAGTCCAAAGTTATGGATGTTAAAAGAATTCATGGGAAAACGGAAAATTGCACCTGACATTTGACGTGGACACTCGAAAGCTTTGTTTCTCTGGGTTCTTTGGCGCAATGGATAGAACATTGGACTTCTAGTTGATGTGGACTCTTGAAATTCTTGCCACTCTGGGTTCTGTGGCGCAATGGATAGCGCATTGGACTTCTAGTTGATGATGGAAGAAGCCATTCAAAGGTTGTGGGTTCGAGTCCCACCAGAATCGCAAGATTTTCAGGATGCCTGTGGCAACGGCGGTTGTCCCTTTGCTGACACACCATCCAAAACCTTGCGTTTGACCGCGTCCTTGGCTAAAGAACCCATGGCAAACACCTCCTGAGAAGTTCCAAACATCTGCCGAAACCCGGGTTCGAACCAGGGACCTTTAGATCTTCAGTCTAACGCTCTCCCAACTGAGCTATTTCGGCTCGCCTCCCACGGGTGCGGGCGACAGGGTCAGGCTTGAAGAAGCAAGACCTCGGGCCCTACCAAAAGTGCACAGAATGCGCAACAATGCAGCCTGCTTTGCGCAGCAGTATCAAGGCCTGAAAGCCGTCACTGCTACCACTACACGGCGCATGGTGCCATTCGAAGCACGCTGCACAACCCGACCCAACAGTTTACGCCTCGGAAGAGGGGAGGGATTATCAAAGACACTTGGCAGACACTTGCAATTACCCCTAAAGGTCTTGTCAGAAGTGGGATTCGAACCCACGCCTCCAGAGAGACTGCGACCTGAACGCAGCGCCTTAGACCGCTCGGCCATTCTGACTGCCTGACGCGCATGTCTTGAGAATGTGCAGATGGCAGCCGAAGCCTTGTTGGCAGTGCAGCAAAATTCAAAAGTGCTGGGGGGTTTATCTATACGATGCAGTCTGCAAGTCCTCTAAACAACTGACTGCCGGTCAGACTGGCTAAGCAATACCAAAGCTATGACAAATAGACCTGTCTTGCTGGTGGCCTGGCTTAGAATTCCTTATCTTTCAGAAGCAGAGGGGGAATTATAAGATTCCTTCCAACCCTCTTTATTCCTGTAGCTGCCTGAGTTTCTTGTTGGGAGCAGCGAACCCTTCGATAGCTCAGTTGGTAGAGTGGAGGACTGTAGGGTAAATGATCTGTTGTCCTTAGGTCGCTGGTTCAAATCCGGCTCGAAGGAGGTTCTGGCTTTTGGCAGATATTACCTGCGTCAACTTTGAGTTAGAAGCAGAAAAACTAAAATGAAAACTAACGCTTCCCTGACCGGGAATCGAACCCGGGCCGCGGCGGTGAGAGCGCCGAATCCTAACCACTAGACCACCAGGGAGCTGCAAGCAGGCGTGTTTTCGAGCTAGACTGATATGTGGCGAACATGCGCAGTTCCAACGGGCTCTCTATATCCTACCCGTCCGACGTTATGGACGTTTAATGAAGGAGGCCGCTTACCTGTGGAGGGCAGTCGAGCGCTAGGAGGAAAAGGGTTGAGCGGAAGCTATCCACGACGTCGACCACCAGAAAAAGTTGCAGACCTTGGCCTTAGTAGCCGCAAGTGCATCGCCTGGTCGAACAACGGGGGACGGTCAAGCTAGCAATGCACAGACTGCAAGTATTCCAGCCGAAGCTGAAAAGCTTGCTGCACGAGCCAGCCAGGAGTCGAACCTAGAATCTTCTGATCCGTAGTCAGACGCGTTATCCATTGCGCCACTGGCCCTGCGGCCAGGTGGGGTCGCCAGGCCGAAAGTTAGAAGGCCATCAGGCAAAACGCCAAAAGAATACAGCATGAAGAGATTTCTTTTTCCATTTGTCCAAAGCCTGAAAGGGAAGAGGCGCCAATGCAGCCAGATGGAGCTGTACGCATTCACGTTTGGCGGGACTTTGGGCAGCACTCCAGCCCTGCGCAACACCGATCCGAACCGGGTTTTGCTGCCACAGCAGCACAGAGCACTGGCCATTTCACGACCACGGCCACCCGAAGGCCCTGAGCCAAAGTGGCCAAGTCTGCTCTGGCCACGCCTGCACTAGGAACTGCAGTTGCCGTCTGCTTTGTTTCGGCTTATTTGATCTCTCATATCTCGGCACCTCTGCGAAATGTGTCCACTCCCTGCAGCTCTATGGAAAGCTCTCGGTCTGTGGAACCCCGTGGTGCGAGAATGGGCTCTCCATCTCCTACCAGTCCAAAGTTATGGATGTTAAAAGAATTCATGGGAAAACGGAAAATTGCACCTGACATTTGACGTGGACACTCGAAAGCTTTGCTTCTCTGGGTTCTTTGGCGCAATGGATAGAACATTGGACTTCTAGTTGATGTGGACTCTTGAAATCCTTGCCACTCTGGGTTCTGTGGCGCAATGGATAGCGCATTGGACTTCTAGTTGATGATGGAAGAAGCCATTCAAAGGTTGTGGGTTCGAGTCCCACCAGAATCGCAAGATTTTCAGGATGCCTGTGGCAACGGCGGTTGTCCCTTTGCTGACACACCATCCAAAACCTTGCGTTTGACCGCGTCATTGGCCTAAGAACCCATGGCAAGCACCTCCTGAGAAGTTCCAAACATCTGCCGAAACCCGGGATCGAACCAGGGACCTTTAGATCTTCAGTCTAACGCTCTCCCAACTGAGCTATTTCGGCTCGCCTCCCACGGGTGCGGGCGACAGGGTCAGGCTTGAAGAAGCAAGACCTCGGGCACTGCCAAAAGTGCACAGAATGCGCAACAATGCAGCCTGCTTTGCGCAGCAGTATCAGGGCCTGAAAGCCGTCACTGCTACCACTACACGGCGCATGGTGCCATTCGAAGCACGCTGCACAACCCGACCCAACAGTTTACGCCTCGGAAGAGGGATTATCAAAGACACTTGGCAGCGTAGTCTTGCAATTACCCCTAAAGGTCTTGTCAGAAGTGGGATTCGAACCCACGCCTCCAGAGAGACTGCGACCTGAACGCAGCGCCTTAGACCGCTCGGCCATTCTGACTGCCTGACGCGCATGTCTTGAGAATGTGCAGATGGCAGCCGAACCCTTGTTGGCAGTGCAGCAAAATTCAAAAGTGCTGGGGGGTTTATCTATACGATGCAGTCTGCAAGTCCTCTAAACAACTGACTGCCGGTCAGACTGGCTAAGCAATACCAAAGCTATGACAAATAGACCTGTCTTGCTGGTGGCCTGGCTTAGAATTCCTTATCTTTCAGAAGCAGAGGGGGAATTATAAGATTCCTTCCAACCCTCTTTATTCCTGTAGCTGCCTGAGTTTCTTGTTGGGAGCAGCGAACCCTTCGATAGCTCAGTTGGTAGAGTGGAGGACTGTAGGGTAAATGATCTGTTGTCCTTAGGTCGCTGGTTCAAATCCGGCTCGAAGGAGGTTCTGGCTTTTGGCAGATATTACCTGCGTCAACTTTGAGTTAGAAGCAGAAAAACTAAAATGAAAACTAACGCTTCCCTGACCGGGAATCGAACCCGGGCCGCGGCGGTGAGAGCGCCGAATCCTAACCACTAGACCACCAGGGAGCTGCGAGCAGGCGTGTTTTCGAGCTAGACTGATATGTGGCGAACATGCGCAGTTCCAACGGGCTCTCTATATCCTACCCGTCCGACGTTATGGACGTTTAATGAAGGAGGCCGCTTACCTGTGGAGGGCAGTCGAGCGCTAGGAGGAAAAGGGTTGAGCGGAAGCTACCCACGACGTCGACCACCAGAAAAAGTTGCAGACCTTGGCCTTAGTAGCCGCAAGTGCATCGCCTGGTCGAACAACGGGGGACGGTCAAGCTAGCAATGCACAGACTGCAAGTATTCCAGCCGAAGCTGAAAAGCTTGCTGCACGAGCCAGCCAGGAGTCGAACCTAGAATCTTCTGATCCGTAGTCAGACGCGTTATCCATTGCGCCACTGGCCCTGCGGCCAGGTGGGGTCGCCAGGCCGAAAGTTAGAAGGCCATCAGGCAAAACGCCAAAAGAATACAGCATGAAGAGATTTCTTTTTCCATTTGTCCAAAGCCTGAAAGGGAAGAGGCGCCAATGCAGCCAGATGGAGCTGTACGCATTCACGTTTGGCGGGACTTTGGGCAGCACTCCAGCCCTGCGCAACACCGATCCGAACCGGGTTTTGCTGCCACAGCAGCACAGAGCACTGGCCATTTCACGACCACGGCCACCCGAAGGCCCTGAGCCAAAGTGGCCAAGTCTGCTCTGGCCACGCCTGCACTAGGAACTGCAGTTGCCGTCTGCTTTGTTTCGGCTTATTTGATCTCTCATATCTCGGCACCTCTGCGAAATGTGTCCACTCCCTGCAGCTCTATGGAAAGCTCTCGGTCTGTGGAACCCCGTGGTGCAAGAATGGGCTCTCCATCTCCTACCAGTCCAAAGTTATGGATGTTAAAAGAATTCATGGGAAAACGGAAAATTGCACCTGACATTTGACGTGGACACTCGAAAGGTATGCTTCTCTGGGTTCTTTGGCGCAATGGATAGAACATTGGACTTCTAGTTGATGTGGACTCTTGAAATCCTTGCCACTCTGGGTTCTGTGGCGCAATGGATAGCGCATTGGACTTCTAGATGGAAGAAGCCATTCAAAGGTTGTGGGTTTGAGTCCCACCAGAATCGCAAGATTTTCAAGATGCCTGTGGCAACGGCGGTTGTCCCTTTGCTGACACACCATCCAAAACCTTGCGTTTGACCGCGTCCTTGGCTAAAGAACCCATGGCAAACACCTCCTGAGAAGTTCCAAACATCTGCCGGAACCCGGGATCGAACCAGGGACCTTTAGATCTTCAGTCTAACGCTCTCCCAACTGAGCTATTTCGGCTCGCCTCCTACTGGTGCGGGCGACAGGGTCAGGCTTGAAGAAGCAAGACCTCGGGCCCTGCCAAAAGTGCACAGAATGCGCAACAATGCAGCCTGCTTTGCGCAGCAGTATCAGGGCCTGAAAGCCGTCACTGCTACCACTACACGGCGCATGGTGCCATTCGAAGCACGCTGCACAACCCGACCCAACAGTTTACGCCTCGGAAGAGGGGAGGGATTATCAAAGACACTTGGCAGACACTTGCAATTACCCCTAAAGGTCTTGTCAGAAGTGGGATTCGAACCCACGCCACCAGAGAGACTGCGACCTGAACGCCAGCTGCCGCAGAATCGCCCGGAGAAATGTTGGAGAATATTGGACGAGAGGACCAATCGCGTATCCACATTTCCAACATTTCAACATTGTCCCCAGCCAATCGCCATCCATGCTCTTCAACATTCTTCAACATTCAGGGGAGAGAGGACGAATCGCGTTTCATCCTTTCCAACATTTCCATCATGTTCCTCAGCCAATCACCACCCCTGCTCTTCAACATTATCGCTGCCGTGACTGCCTGTGAAGTTGATACTCCAGCACTAGCCTTGGCCAAGGTCAGTGCCAGTTGAGGGAGTCGAAAGCAGATAAGTTGTGCTACTCTACTCTCTTTGTCCATTCATTCATTCGTTCAATTATAGTTTTAGCCCTTCGCAAGAGTTTTTCGCGATATGGTGAGTATTTACACATTTATGACAGTACCGTCTGACGTAAGTTAACCCTATGGGCTAGAGGCTAGGCTAATTTCAGGGTATTTTTAATACCTTTAATTTTAAACTAATGTCTTGGTCTTTGTAAGGCGTTTTAAAAATCGTGTATTCTTGCAAGCACCTGTCCATAGGATGCTGTCAGTAGGAATATGTTTTCATATTTGAGTAGAGGAATCTGGCAATATAAGAACCATGCTGGTTTTGATTAAATTCGGGATAAGGTGTTTACATGAAGGCAGAGTAATGGGGTTATTAATATCCCCGTTTAGCTGCTACATGAAAAACAGTAGCAGAGAGTGTTGAGGAAAATCTAAGATCTTTGACAGTAGTATCCCGATTCTCACCACATGCGTGTAACCTGGTTACTAACAACAACATTCTGACGTGCCTGTGTTTATAAATTAGCATTTAGTAGCATTATTTTTATACCTTACTGAAAATGCTGCCACTTTGGGCTATAGGGGCTTCAGTAGTGATACGATCTGTCACGAGATGCAGATGTGGATTGTCCATTTGATATGCACACCCTCTTGAATAAGTCTGTGTTCATGTGTTTCGGTCTGTCTAGGGAGATAATTATATTAAGATCTGCCATAACAGATAAACAGTATTCCGTCTCTATCACTCCAAAAATGTGTTGATTAGTTAGCTGCCATAATATTGCCACTTTTGCCCGCCTGTCACGCGTGTGTTTGGACAGACAACACTATCAGAACCTTCATTATTCGGGATAAGATGTTTACATGCCACAGTATTATGTTATTATTGTGTTATTATTCAGCATAACAACAAACTTATAATAGAGGGTGTCTCTTAAGGGGCTTTATACTATTTGGGATGAGCCTATACATTTACAATGAAAGAAAAAAAAACAGCTGTATAATGTATTGGATGAGCCTGTGTATTTGGAAATCATTTGCATTTATTGTGCAGAATGCCAAACACACATATAATATAAGCCTGATAAATGTTTGCGATGTTACCACTCCTTTTTTTTATATCCGCCACCAAAGGCCACATCATCGAAGACACACAAGGCAATGCCAGAGGCTGTCTGGATTGCACGTCTTAAGAGGTTTGCCGACACAGGGGCATGGCCTGAGGGCAACAGGCCGGCACCCAAGCAGAAAAGGTGGCATGAGCTCTACCAAAGGGTATGGGTCTATTTATTAGTCATTACTACAGTGCACCAGCATAAACTGAGTCAGCCGTATTAATCCAGTCTTGACATTTAAATAAGATCTTTGTAACCACACACACATCGCACCTCAATGAAATGCAATTAAAGCCAAAACTGTTGTTTTTAGATTGAGAAATGCCCAATGCAGTCCCGGTCCCAAAGTTTGTTTGGTACTGTGAAGAGTTGTACCTGTGGATTCCACTCACAGAAGGTAGGACTAGCCCCACTAGTCAGTCTGGTAGTAGTGGTATGGTACAAATGTTATCTCACCTACTGACCTATATCAATTTTGTCATGTAACAGCAGTCATCTACCACACCACAGCCCTCCGCTGTGGCTCCTGCCCAGGCACAGCCTGCCAGTGCTGCCCAGACGACAGGGCCACAGGCTTCAGCTGCCCAGGGGATGGCAGCACAGGCTCACCAGGAGACAACACCAGAGGCTTCTGCTGTGCCAGCTGCCCAGGTCCCTGCAGTGGGAGCTGAAGGCCACAAGAAGCGACCACCACTGAATTTGTTTATGGTATTAGTTTAATTTTTGACATCCACAAATTAACCACTGATATTTTATGTTTCGATCACTGAATGGCCTCATAAAACGGGCCTTTGCTTATTTCCTTTCAGTTCAACAGGCCACGATTTGGTGGTAAGCCCGGTGCAGCTGCAAGGCCAAATCTTGCTCTGGCCAGGAGACAGACTGAGGTAAATTGGGATCAGATAGTAAATGTGGGAAAGGTGGTTGTTGGTAGAAATGACTGACATTCTGTTTTACAGACACAAGGCATGGAGGGCCAGTCTTCGGTCTCTTCTGCTCCGGTGAGCACTGCCTCCTCAGTAAGTTTATTTTTTTTAAGCTAGAACGTTAGTAGTAGTTCTACACTTCATTCTATGCACATCATCAACAGTAAATATTCTACATAACTTTTTTAGGCTCCACCACAACCTCAGACAGAGGCTCCGGTAGCAGTGCAGGAGGTAGCTGCTGCTGCTGTGTCAGTAAGTGATTTAACATTTTGTGTCACACACAGCCTCAGCAGTGTATTTTACTAATGCAAAATATTATTTCACATTCTTTTGTTTGTGTTTGTGTATCCAAAGGGCGAATCCGGGGCATCACAGCTCCTGTCCCCTCCTTCAGCCCCACAGCTGCCACGTTTGTGGGCAGAGGGATTGCCGGCAGAGGACCATGCGTGGATGGTGAAAGCCCTCTTTAAGATGGGGGCCACGGGCAAGCTGGAACTTCAAGACCACCTGAAGCTATGGTACTACCCACCTCAGCCGAGCAACCTGTACCACCAAGCGCCGTCACCAAGCCGCTTTTTTGCCCACGCACTACTCGTTTGGATGCCATACAAGTTGTGGAAGGTGAAGGTGGTCTGCCCCAATGCTTCTTGTGGTGGGCGTCAGCTGACTGGGGCAGGGCTGCACAAGAGGGCACGGCGGGTCATGGATGTGGACCGCATTTACAACATGGTCACGGAGACACTGATCTGTAAAAAGTGCAAGGCCTCCCACGTGTCCTGGAGCCAGGCTGTCCTAAAACAGCTAGACTTGGGTCACAGGGCAGAATTTCGGGTCATCATGACTCAAAAGTAAGTCCATTCTACCTGTATATTCTGTTTTGCTGTGACAAAATGAATTTTGTAGAACATTCTTACTGACGTGTTTATCTTTGTTTAAGGTATGCCTGCGATGTCCGGGTTATTCGCCTGCTGCGAGAGAGGGGCCTGGGTAACAGCCCCACCAGGGTCTTGAAACAGCTGTGGGAGAACCACACTGAGCAGTGGCTGCAACGTGTGGCACTCTACACCGGTAATTGTGTGGCATTCCTCCAGCGCCCTGGGCTGTTGCCTGTGACCTTCCCTGAGCCCCCAGAGCGTGCCGCTGTGCCGAGCTGTAGGTGGCTCCTGTCTGTTTACAGCCAGGACATTTTAACCAGGCTGGAGGACATCAAGGCCAACATTACGTCCACGTACGGCAGCATCCTTAAAATGGACTCCACGAAAAAGGTTGAGTGATCTTTTTTTCTTCAAAATAGGCCAATATCAACCATTGCCTGTGTTTCACTGAAATTTTCTCAGTCATATTTAGTTTTTTGTGTTTCTGTTCTGTGTGCTTCAGATCACAAACAAGCTGGCTGGGACAGCCAAGGGGACAGCTCTCTGGCTCACATCCGTGGGCAATGAATATGGCCAGATTTTAATGAGTGTCCTGACCGCTCAGGAGGGATCCGGTTTGGACCAGATGGCACACGACCTGGTGAGGAGGTATGCCCGGGCTGGTGTGGATCCCCCTGTTGCCCTGTATGTCGACTGTGGCTGCTGTGCGGAAGCAGAAACAACCAAGCTACAGGCTAGATTCAGTGGCTGGCCAGACCTTGTGGTAAGGCTTGATATCTGGCACTTCATGCGGCGGATCGCCCTGGCCTGCACAACAAATGCCCATCAGCTGTATCCAGCATTCATGGCGCAGCTCTCAGCGTGCATTTTTGAGTGGGATGCAGGTGATTTGGCACTGTTGCGTCAAGCGAAGGCTCAGCAGCTTCAGATCCAGGGTATCTTTTCCGTGGACGTCGACAGACACCTGACCAGGGAGGAGAGGGCTCTCCACTGCCGGCGGAGGACAAGGGGAGAGGACACCACCATCAGGCTCCTGGAGGAGCTCTTTACCACTCTTAGGGGACCCCGTGGCAAGGACTCCCTTGGAGTTCCCTTGTTTGATGTAGAGAGGCTAGACGAAATCTGGCGGGTTCAGAGGAAACACGTAAAGTGCATCCAAGACCCACCGGGTGTTGCTCTCTACTGTAAAACTGGGGAGCTGACCAAGGGCTTTGTGCGGCTCCCGGTGCTGAGGTGCGCCAGAGGCTCCACCTCACTGGAGTCTTTTCATCTCCACTTGAACCGCTTCATCCCAGGTTTGTGTCTGTCAGGCATGTTGGTTCATGTGTTGTGTATGCACACAATGAGTCAGTTTGATATTTCATGTTACATTTTAATGTATTTCCAGGGACCAGTGCCAACAGCCTCAACTTCCAGCTTTACCTTCTGGAGGGGTTGCACAGGTGGAACCAGGATAGGCGTATTGCTGCCCTGGCTACTGAGCCGTCTGGCTTGTGCTGCTATTCTGGTAATCTGCTGCACTCAGTCAACCAGAACTACCAGCAGCTGTTTGGCAGAAAATTGGTGCCAGAGTTTTGTCCACCCTCACAATACACGGGTAAGAATCACATCAGACATCAGAATGATGTGCGAAAGGACACAGGTATGTGTCACTCATCAGTGATTTCGCTTAGTGGAAGAGTGAATTTATATTTTACCAACAAACGGACACAAGACAAGTGCTTCTCAGTTTGCAGTCTGTCCTTCAGCTAGAACACAGCTCTTTTGTTGAACAAAGAAAAAACAGCATCTTATCTTGCAGGTGCGCAACTCCTTACAAATGAGGAGTCCAGTTCTCACACACACAAGTTACATATGAAATAATTTCAAGGGCAACAGAATGTTCTAATCGCATGAATATAGTTTTTCAGCTGCACCCTTCAGTCACGTATACACACAAGCAGTATATGTTTTATTATGTGATAGTACAAAAAGCATTCTTAATTTTATTTACAGTGCCTCATTTATGTTTTCTTGTCTCAGGTGAGCTCATAGGGCTGCAGTACTTGTTCCGGCAGACTGGTCAGCCGCTGCAGGACATGAATCCTGACTCCGAGGAGACTGCCCAGTTGATTGAGGAGCATGACGCGGTGGCTGATCAGGAGAAAGATGAGGGTTTTTCTGACTTCACAGAAGACCCCACAGTAATATTTTATGAGGCCTCAACCTCTACCGCTCCTGATACGTACCAGGTGGCTCCTGGCACCTACCCCTCCACGCAGGCCCGAGACACCACCTCCTCCACGCAGGCCTGTGCCACCACCTCCTCCACCCTGGCTCCTGGCACCTCCTCCACGCAGGCCTGTGCCACCACCTCCTCCACGCAGGCCTGTGCCACCACCTCCTCCACGCAGGCCCGTGTCACCACCTCCTCCACGCAGGCCCCTGACACCACCTCTTTCATGCAGGCTCGTGGCACAACCTCCTCTACGCTGGCCTCTGGCATGTCATCCTCCACGCTCTCTCCTGCCATGTCCTCCATGCTCTCTCCTGCCAACTCCTCCACGCTGGCTCCTGCCACCTCCTCCACGCTGGCCCCTGGCACCCCCTTCTCCATGCTTGCTCCTAATGTTGATCCAGGAGATGCTTCTGATGAAGATGAAACTGTGGTAAGTACCAGAAATGTAACAGCAGTAGTAGTTATTGCATTTTTTTTTTTGAAAAGTCATCGTGATTGATGTCATTAGAGGTTTTACATTGTACTAATTTTCTATTTTCTGCAAATTCAATTTATAGGCTGTTGATGACCAGAATATGCCTGGATATCAGCATGTGGACAGACTAGCAGAATACTTGGTTGGGCTACGGGACCAGACTTCGTTCTGCCTTACCAACCTGCAGGCAAGACAAATAATAGAGCTCTGGGAGAACCTGGATGAAAGGGACAAGCAACGCGTTGTTTATGCAGCACGACACCAGGACAGACTTTTGAGTGGACGCTTTAGGACACCAAAGAGGCCCTCAAAAACGCCTGGTGTGGAGAGCGCAACCCGTTGCGTGCTCGGTGCAAGCAGTGCACCAGCTCAGTGGCCGGACTGTTGCAGGTTGGTGGAGAACATTTTTGTAAGACTTTGTGCTCTGCACCCATGCCCTAAGAGAAAAGGCAAGGGGGCAGTTTCAAGGTGGTCTTTGATTTTGACCGACTACCACAAAATCAGGACGCTTGTCCTCAGCAATGCTCGGGTGATGGAGGGAACTGACATACAGATTGTGGAGGTCAATCAGACCACACTCATCCAGTGGCACAACAACAGGCAGAAGAGGCAGGAGCTGTCTGTGTTGCTGCAAGGCACTGCCTTACCTCCTGTAGTCTCGGTATCGGAGGAGCCTCTTCAGGAGGCAAGAGTACTCCCGGCTGAACCTGTCCCAGCACAGCAGGAACATCAGTACTATCTTCCAGAGAACACAGAAGGTCAGGCGACGCAAAGGCCAACACCACACCCCATCCTGCCTAAAGGTACGACCAAAAGACAGCTGTTTGTTGTGCCCCCAACAGCTGCAGCAGCCACAGCAGTCTCTGCAGCAGAAGCCACAGCAGCCCCAGCATCTATTGTCCCCCAGGTCATCACACAGGCAGGACAGCCTGTTGTTTTTTTTCAATATGTCCTGCCTGACACATCTGGTGCCACCCAGAAGAGGCCATACAGAAGGACTGTGCAGGCCAACACCTGCAAGAAATGTGGCCAGTTCCGCACAGCTGAGACTGGTCATAGTCAGTTCCGTGGGAGGGTTTACTGCCCCAGTTTCGAGGCACTGACTAGACAACAGTGGCTGGAGGAGATGAGGAAGTCCAAATGAGGACCTTGTAAATAGTTGTACATGGTTGTAACATGTTTTAAATCAGAATCATAATCAGCTTTATTGGCCAAGTATACTTACATATACAAGGAATTTGACTCCGGCAGATGTTAGCTCTCTATACACATAACACAGAACGTAATACAATATAATAAATACAATAGACTAAACAAGTATGTGTACTTGTATTGCACAGTAGGGAAACAATATACAATATACATACAGGCACCCAATATGGGCAATAATGTACAAGTAGGCACATGGTGTCACAGTGGGTTAAAGAACCGGTATGACAATATACCAATAAGGCGAATAAGGAGGGGGGGGGGGGCACAAAAAGAGTCTTGAGTTGCTGGGCAGGGGACACCTAGGCAAGTCTTTGCTTGTGTCATGTGCAAGAGAAGCGCTGGGGGGGGGGGGGATACAAGGGCATAACAGTAAGCATATACACATATGTGCATGTATGTATGTATGCATGTGTAGTTCAGCTATTCAGTAGGGTGATGGCAGTGGGGAAGACGCTGTTTTTGTGTCTGGTAGTTTTGGTGCACAGGGATCTGTAGCGTCTACCAGAGGGAAGGAGGTCGAAGAGGGTGTGTGCAGGGTGAGAGGGGTCTTTGTATTATGAGAGGGGTCTAATATTATCCAAGTTGTGTGTTCTGTTGTGTGATCAGTTTAGTTTGTATAATAATCTGTTTTAATAAATATTTAAAAACATATCTTGCTCCCCTTTTAATTTTTCACAATAACACAAAACAAATATTGTGCAATATATGGTGCTTTTATTGAGTTATTACATTAAAACAGCAATTGTGATTGTCTTGTAGTGGTTATGGTTTTGTGAGGTTTCATCAGATTTACAAAATTTATTTCAATCAACATAAGTAACATCTGAAAAGGCAACACATTAGATACCTTCCAGAAAGATAACTTTTAATTTTGAAGTAAAAATTAGTTAAATATGGAGACGCAGAGTGGAGGCTGGCAATGGAAAGATCCAAGTGATGATATCCAGCTAATGCACTGTGCAGTCCCTCAGATTAGATTAGATTAGATTAGATTAGATTGAACTTAATTGTCATTAAAGTAAAAGAATACAGCCTCACGTGAGCAAAATCAAAAAAACAACCCCCAAAGGTGCAAACAGGAAAAACATCTCAGCGACAGGGCACATAATCAGACTATACGACATGTAAGACAAGGTAAGTCTCTGGGGTCAGTCCAACGTAGGCAAGCAGCCATCAGGTCATGGAGCTGCTAAGTGGTGGTCACAGATTTGCTTGCCAGGCTGGGGGTAAGGTGGGGAGGGGGAGGGGGAGGGAAAGTTCGTCTCACTGTCTTGATCTGCCAGGGGGGGTGATTCCAGCAGTGGCCTTGGCCAAGGCCAGTGCTAGTTGAGGGAGCCAAAAGCAGATAACATTAGGGGTTGTTCAAGCTTTAGGGCGAGCAGCCGCATTCCAACTTGCACGGCTACACTTCTTCCAAATTCAGGCCTGTGACCCGATCCAGCTTCTTCATGATGAGGTCCGTACGCTTGAGCATCTTCCCATAAGTCAGGAAAATGCCCAATCCAATCAGCAAAATACCTGCAACAGAGGTGGACAAAGTACACAATTCCTTTTCTTAAGTGAAAGTATAGAAGTATAGAAGGCATCCTAGTTAAATATTACTCCATTACAAGTGAAAGTTGCTATGCCAATTTTCTACTCAAGTACAAGTACAAAAGTAATTGTGTTTAAAAGTGCTTAAGTATTAAAAGTTCAAGTATCTTTTTTCTTTCTTTTTTGATGATGTGGGGCCATCCTTTGCCTTGAAAGTAGGTTCATGTATAGTTGCAGGGATTTAAGATAATGGTGTAAATTACAAAACAATGCCAAATGTTTCATACTCAAGTAAAGTACAGATACTTGAAAATTGTACTTAAGTACAGTACTTGAGTAAATTTACTTAGTTACTGTCCACCTCTTACCTGCAATCATGATTGCGACCAGGTAGAGGTCTTCAACGTCCTCCACAGAAAGAGGCACCATGCACACGACCTGCCATCTATTCCATGCGTCCCTTACGAATCCGCTTTCGTACGTTCCTTCAGGACATTGAGGGTGTCCCGGACTTCTGGTCTTCGTCGAGAAGATGGTGTCAATCGCATTGAGGCCCCAGCTGAAAAAATTCATGATTTTTTAGTTCGGAGAGCAGGGCAGAGAGAGTCTCTTGAAGTGGAGTCAGTAGAGAGTAGACAAGACTGTACACAAGTACACAGTAGACAGTAGACAAAAGCAAAGCAGGGAAGGTCATGGGGAGGAGTAGGAGGAGGAGAGAAAAACACATCCCTCCCAGAAGGAAGGTGGAAGAGGAAAGCTGAAGATCAGCATTAGCATTAGCTAATCATTCTCAACAAATATTAAAATATCAGTATTTTTACTGTATGTCAGTATATGTACTCATACAAGCATCTATGAATAATTAAAAATTGTTTTTAAGTTAATAAATGTGTGTTCAGTTGGGTTGCATGTCTGTTTTACTAAATATTTCAAAATTTACACCGATCACTTTTTAAAAATTCACCAAAAAAAATTCACTGTTCAGTCCCTCAGGTAGGTGGAAGAGGAAACATAAAGAATAACATGTTAATCACATTAACAGTGTTGCACTATTCTGCCCTACAAAGCCAAAAAGCAGTAACTACATATTTAGTCAAAACTGAGTTTAGACTGGAAATTGACTTTATAACGCCTCCTCTGTCTTGTAATTGAATCTCTTATTTCTTCCTCTTTAGAAAGTGCATAAACGTACCACCACTGTCATACACACAACATGTTGGACTGGGCAGTATGGCAACTTTAAAGGCATTTTTCTCCGTTTCAGTGTTTGTGTAGTTACTGCACTTTGCCTTTGGAGGGCAGTATTCTTCTCTGAGGCAATAGACGCGTTACCGTGACGTATTGCACAACCAGTTCCCGAGACGCGCAGGTTCGAATCCCGGCAAAGTTTTTAAAAAGTACAGAAAGGCGGCTAATCATGCATGAAACTGCGTAATATTGTCTGCTATTGTCACAAAAGCTCGCATTTTCCCTTTCTTTTTCTCTTTTCTCTTTTCCTTTCCCTTCTCTCCTCCTTTTTCTTCTTCCCCCTTCTCCTCCTTTCTTCCCCCCCTTTTCCCCCTTTCTTCCCCATCTTAGATGGCCGAATGTTCCCCAGCTTGAACGCAGCGCCTTAGACCGCTCGGCCATTCTGACTGCCTGACGCAATTGTCTTGAGAATGTGCAGATGGCAGCCGAAGCCTTGTCGGCAGTGCAGCAAAATTCAAAAGTGCTGGGGGGTTTATCTATACGATGCAGTCTGCAAGTCCTCTAAACAACTGACTGCCGGTCAGACTGGCTAAGCAATACCAAAGCTATGACAAATGGACCTGTCTTGCTGGTGGCCTGGCTTAGAATTCCTTATCTTTCAGAAGCAGAGGGGGAATTATAGATTCCTTCCAACCCTCTTTATTCCTGTAGCTGCCTGAGTTTCTTGTTGGGAGCAGCGAACCCTTCGATAGCTCAGTTGGTAGAGCGGAGGACTGTAGGGTAAATGATCTGTCGTCCTTAGGTCGCTGGTTCAAATCCGGCTCGAAGGAGGTTCTGGCTTTTGGCAGATATTACCTGCGTCAACTTTGAGTTAGAAGCAGAAAAACTAAAATGAAAACTAACGCTTCCCTGACCGGGAATCGAACCCGGGCCGCGGCGGTGAGAGCGCCGAATCCTAACCACTAGACCACCAGGGAGCTGCAAGCAGGCGTGTTTTCGAGCCAGACTGATATGTGGCGAACATGCGCAGTTCCAACGGGCTCTCTATATCCTACCCGTCCGACGTTATGGACGTTTAATGAAGGAGGCCGCTTACCTGTGGAGGGCAGTCGAGCGCTAGGAGGAAAAGGGTTGAGCGGAAGCTGCCCACGACGTCGACCACCAGAAAAAGTTGCAGACCTTGGCCTTAGTAGCCGCAAGTGCATCGCCTGGTCGAACAACGGGGGACGGTCAAGCTAGCAATGCACAGACTGCAAGTATTCCAGCCGAAGCTGAAAAGCTTGCTGCACGAGCCAGCCAGGAGTCGAACCTAGAATCTTCTGATCCGTAGTCAGACGCGTTATCCATTGCGCCACTGGCCCTGCGGCCAGGTGGGGTCGCCAGGCCGAAAGTTAGAAGGCCATCAGGCAAAACGCCAAAAGAATACAGCATGAAGAGATTTCTTTTTCATTTCACGACCACGGCCACCCGAAGGCCCTGAGCCAAAGTGGCCAAGTCTGCTCTGGCCACGCCTGCTCTAGGAACTGCAGTTGCCGTCTGCTTTGTTTCGGCTTATTTGATCTCTCATATCTCGGCACCTCTGCGAAATGTGTCCACTCCCTGCAGCTCTATGGAAAGCTCTCGGTCTGTGGAACCCCGTGGTTCGAGAATGGGCTCTCCATCTCCTACCAGTCCAAAGTTATGGATGTTAAAAGAATTCATGGGAAAACGGAAAATTGCACCTGACATTTGACGTGGACACTCGAAAGGTATGCTTCTCTGGGTTCTTTGGCGCAATGGATAGAACATTGGACTTCTAGTTGATGTGGACTCTTGAAATCCTTGCCACTCTGGGTTCTGTTGTGCAATGGATAGCGCATTGGACTTCTAGTTGATGATGGAAGAAGCCATTCAAAGGTTGTGGGTTCGAGTCCCACCAGAATCGCAAGATTTTCAGGATGCCTGTGGCAACGGCGGTTGTCCCTTTGCTGACACACCATCCAAAACCTTGCGTTTGACCGCGTCCTTGGCTAAAGAACCCATGGCAAACACCTCCTGAGAAGTTCCAAACATCTGCCGAAACCCGGGATCGAACCAGGGACCTTTAGATCTTCAGTCTAACGCTCTCCCAACTGAGCTATTTCGGCTCGCCTCCTACTGGTGCGGGCGACAGGGTCAGGCTTGAAGAAGCAAGACCTCGGGCCCTGCCAAAAGTGCACAGAATGTGCAACAATGCAGCCTGCTTTGCGCAGCAGTATCAGGGCCTGAAAGCCGTCACTGCTACCACTACACGGCGCATGGTGCCATTCGAAGCACGCTGCACAACCCGACCCAACAGTTTACGCCTCGGAAGAGGGGAGGGATTATCAAAGACACTTGGCAGACACTTGCAATTACCCCGAAAGGTCTTGTCAGAAGTGGGATTCGAACCCACGCCTCCAGAGAGACTGCGACCTGAACGCAGCGCCTTAGACCGCTCGGCCATTCTGACTGCCTGACGCGCATGTCTTGAGAATGTGCAGATGGCAGCCGAACCCTTGTTGGCAGTGCAGCAAAATTCAAAAGTGCTGGGGGGTTTATCTATACGATGCAGTCTGCAAGTCCTCTAAACAACTGACTGCCGGTCAGACTGGCTAAGCAATACCAAAGCTTTGACAAATGAACCTGTCTTGCTGGTGGCCTGGCTTAGAATTCCTTATCTTTCAGGAGCAGAGGGGGAATTATAAGATTCCTTCCAACCCTCTTTATTCCTGTAGCTGCCTGAGTTTCTTGTTGGGAGCAGCGAACCCTTCGATAGCTCAGTTGGTAGAGCGGAGGACTGTAGGGTAAATGATCTGTCATCCTTAGGTCGCTGGTTCAAATCCGGCTCGAAGGAGGTTCTGGCTTTTGGCAGATATTACCTGCGTCAACTTTGAGTTAGAAGCAGACAAACTAAAACGAAAACTAACGCTTCCCTGACCGGGAATCGAACCCGGGCCGCGGCGGTGAGAGCGCCGAATCCTAACCACTAGACCACCAGGGAGCTGCGAGCAGGCGTGTTTTCGAGCTAGACTGATATGTGGCGAACATGCACAGTCCCAACGGGCTCTCTATATCCTACCCGTCCGACGTTATGGACGTTTAATGAAGTAGGCCGCTTACCTGTGGAGGGCAGTCGAGCTCTAGGAGGAAAAGGGTTGAGCGGAAGCTGCCCACGACGTCGACAACCAGAAAAAGTTGAAGACCTTGGCCTTAGTAGCCGCAAGTGCATCGCCTGGTCGAACAACGGGGGACGGTCAAGCTGAAAAGCTTGCTGCACGAGCCAGCCAGGAGTCGAACCTAGAATCTTCTAAACCGTAGTCAGACGCGTTATCCATTGCGCCACTGGCCCTGCGGCCAGGTGGGGTCGCCAGGCCGAAAGTTAGAAGGCCATCAGGCAAAACGCCAAAAGAATACAGCATGAAGAGATTTCTTTTTCCATTTGTCCAAAGCCTGAAAGGGAAGAGGCACCAATGCAGCCAGATGGAGCTGTACGCATTCACGTTTGGCGGGACTTTGGGCAGCACTCCAGCCCTGCGCAACACCGATCCGAACCGGGTTTTGCTGCCACAGCAGCACAGAGCACTGACCATTTCACGAGCACGGCCACCCGAAGGCCCTGAGCCAAAGTGGCCAAGTCTGCTCTGGCCACGCCTGCTCTAGGAACTGCAGTTGCCGTCTGCTTTGTTTCGGCTTATTTGATCTCTCATATCTCGGCACCTCTGCGAAATGTGTCCACTCCCTGCAGCTCTATGGAAAGCTCTCGGTCTGTGGAACCCCGTGGTTCGAGAATGGGCTCTCCATCTCCTACCAGTCCAAAGTTATGGATGTTAAAAGAATTCATGGGAAAACGGAAAATTGCACCTGACATTTGACGTGGACACTCGAAAGGTATGCTTCTCTGGGTTCTTTGGCGCAATGGATAGAACATTGGACTTCTAGTTGATGTGGACTCTTGAAATCCTTGCCACTCTGGGTTCTGTTGTGCAATGGATAGCGCATTGGACTTCTAGTTGATGATGGAAGAAGCCATTCAAAGGTTGTGGGTTCGAGTCCCACCAGAATCGCAAGATTTTCAGGATGCCTGTGGCAACGGCGGTTGTCCCTTTGCTGACACACCATCCAAAACCTTGCGTTTGACCGCGTCCTTGGCTAAAGAACCCATGGCAAACACCTCCTGAGAAGTTCCAAACATCTGCCGAAACCCGGGATCGAACCAGGGACCTTTAGATCTTCAGTCTAACGCTCTCCCAACTGAGCTATTTCGGCTCGCCTCCTACTGGTGCGGGCGACAGGGTCAGGCTTGAAGAAGCAAGACCTCGGGCCCTGCCAAAAGTGCACAGAATGTGCAACAATGCAGCCTGCTTTGCGCAGCAGTATCAGGGCCTGAAAGCCGTCACTGCTACCACTACACGGCGCATGGTGCCATTCGAAGCACGCTGCACAACCCGACCCAACAGTTTACGCCTCGGAAGAGGGGAGGGATTATCAAAGACACTTGGCAGACACTTGCAATTACCCCGAAAGGTCTTGTCAGAAGTGGGATTCGAACCCACGCCTCCAGAGAGACTGCGACCTGAACGCAGCGCCTTAGACCGCTCGGCCATTCTGACTGCCTGACGCGCATGTCTTGAGAATGTGCAGATGGCAGCCGAACCCTTGTTGGCAGTGCAGCAAAATTCAAAAGTGCTGGGGGGTTTATCTATACGATGCAGTCTGCAAGTCCTCTAAACAACTGACTGCCGGTCAGACTGGCTAAGCAATACCAAAGCTTTGACAAATGAACCTGTCTTGCTGGTGGCCTGGCTTAGAATTCCTTATCTTTCAGGAGCAGAGGGGGAATTATAAGATTCCTTCCAACCCTCTTTATTCCTGTAGCTGCCTGAGTTTCTTGTTGGGAGCAGCGAACCCTTCGATAGCTCAGTTGGTAGAGCGGAGGACTGTAGGGTAAATGATCTGTCATCCTTAGGTCGCTGGTTCAAATCCGGCTCGAAGGAGGTTCTGGCTTTTGGCAGATATTACCTGCGTCAACTTTGAGTTAGAAGCAGACAAACTAAAACGAAAACTAACGCTTCCCTGACCGGGAATCGAACCCGGGCCGCGGCGGTGAGAGCGCCGAATCCTAACCACTAGACCACCAGGGAGCTGCGAGCAGGCGTGTTTTCGAGCTAGACTGATATGTGGCGAACATGCACAGTCCCAACGGGCTCTCTATATCCTACCCGTCCGACGTTATGGACGTTTAATGAAGTAGGCCGCTTACCTGTGGAGGGCAGTCGAGCTCTAGGAGGAAAAGGGTTGAGCGGAAGCTGCCCACGACGTCGACAACCAGAAAAAGTTGAAGACCTTGGCCTTAGTAGCCGCAAGTGCATCGCCTGGTCGAACAACGGGGGACGGTCAAGCTGAAAAGCTTGCTGCACGAGCCAGCCAGGAGTCGAACCTAGAATCTTCTAAACCGTAGTCAGACGCGTTATCCATTGCGCCACTGGCCCTGCGGCCAGGTGGGGTCGCCAGGCCGAAAGTTAGAAGGCCATCAGGCAAAACGCCAAAAGAATACAGCATGAAGAGATTTCTTTTTCCATTTGTCCAAAGCCTGAAAGGGAAGAGGCACCAATGCAGCCAGATGGAGCTGTACGCATTCACGTTTGGCGGGACTTTGGGCAGCACTCCAGCCCTGCGCAACACCGATCCGAACCGGGTTTTGCTGCCACAGCAGCACAGAGCACTGACCATTTCACGAGCACGGCCACCCGAAGGCCCTGAGCCAAAGTGGCCAAGTCTGCTCTGGCCACGCCTGCTCTAGGAACTGCAGTTGCCGTCTGCTTTGTTTCGGCTTATTTGATCTCTCATATCTCGGCACCTCTGCGAAATGTGTCCACTCCCTGCAGCTCTATGGAAAGCTCTCGGTCTGTGGAACCCCGTGGTTCGAGAATGGGCTCTCCATCTCCTACCAGTCCAAAGTTATGGATGTTAAAAGAATTCATGGGAAAACGGAAAATTGCACCTGACATTTGACGTGGACACTCGAAAGGTATGCTTCTCTGGGTTCTTTGGCGCAATGGATAGAACATTGGACTTCTAGTTGATGTGGACTCTTGAAATCCTTGCCACTCTGGGTTCTGTTGTGCAATGGATAGCGCATTGGACTTCTAGTTGATGATGGAAGAAGCCATTCAAAGGTTGTGGGTTCGAGTCCCACCAGAATCGCAAGATTTTCAGGATGCCTGTGGCAACGGCGGTTGTCCCTTTGCTGACACACCATCCAAAACCTTGCGTTTGACCGCGTCCTTGGCTAAAGAACCCATGGCAAACACCTCCTGAGAAGTTCCAAACATCTGCCAGAACCCGGGATCGAGCCAGGGACCTTTAGATCTTCAGTCTAACGCTCTCCCAACTGAGCTATTTCGGCTCGCCTCCCACGGGTGCGGGCGACAGGGTCAGGCTTGAAGAAGCAAGACCTCGGGCCCTGCCAACAGTGCACAGAATGCGCAACAATGCAGCCTGCTTTGCGCAGCAGTATCAGGGCCTGAAAGCCGTCACTGCTACCACTACACGGCGCATGGTGCCTTTCGAAGCACGCTGCACAACCCGAACCAACAGTTTACGCCTCGGAAGAGGGATTATCAAAGACACTTGGCAGCGTAGTCTTGCAATTACCCCTAAAGGTCTTGTCAGAAGTGGGATTCGAACCCACTCCTCCAGAGAGAATGCGACCTGAACGCAGCGCCTTAGACCGCTCGGCCATTCTGACTGCCTGACGCAATTGTCTTGAGAATGTGCAGATGGCAGCCGAACCCTTGTTGGCAGTGCAGCAAAATTCAAAAGTGCTGGGGGGTTTATCTATACGATGCAGTCTGCAAGTCCTCTAAACAACTGACTGCCTGTCAGACTGGCTAAGCAATACCAAAGCTATGACAAATGGACCTGTCTTGCTGGTGGCCTGGCTTAGAATTCCTTATCTTTCAGAAGCAGAGGGGGAATTATAAGATTCCTTCCAACCCTCTTTATTTCTGTAGCTGCCTGAGTTTCTTGTTGGGGGCAGCGAACCCTTCGATAGCTCAGTTGGTAGACCGGAGGACTGTAGGGTAAATGATCTGTCATCCTTAGGTCGCTGGTTCAAATCCGGCTCGAAGGAGGTTCTGGCTTTTGGCAGATATTACCTGCGTCAACTTTGAGTTAGAAGCAGACAAACTAAAATGAAAACTAACGCTTCCCTGACCGGGAATCGAACCCGGGCCGCGGCGGTGAGAGCGCCGAATCCTAACCACTAGACCACCAGGGAGCTGCGAGCAGGCGTGTTTTCGAGCTAGACTGATATGTGGCGAACATGCACAGTCCCAACGGGCTCTCTATATCCTACCCGTCCGACGTTATGGACGTTTAATGAAGTAGGCCGCTTACCTGTGGAGGGCAGTCGAGCGCTAGGAGGAAAAGGGTTGAGCAGAAGCTGCCCACGACGTCGACAACCAGAAAAAGTTGAAGACCTTGGCCTTAGTAGCCGCAAGTGCATCGCCTGGTCGAACAACGGGGGACGGTCAAGCTGAAAAGCTTGCTGCACGAGCCAGCCAGGAGTCGAACCTAGAATCTTCTAAACCGTAGTCAGACGCGTTATCCATTGCGCCACTGGCCCTGCGGCCAGGTGGGGTCGCCAGGCCGAAAGTAAGAAGGCCATCAGGCAAAACGCCAAAAGAATACAGCATGAAGAGATTTCTTTTTCCATTTGTCCAAAGCCTGAAAGGGAAGAGGCGCCAATGCAGCCAGATCGAGCTGTACGCATTCACGTTTGGCGGGACTTTGGGAAGCACTCCAGCCCTGCGCAACACCAATCCGAACCGGGTTTTGCTGCCACAGCAGCACAGAGCACTGACCATTTCACGAGCACGGCCACCCGAAGGCCCTGAGCCAAAGTGGCCAAGTCTGCTCTGGCCACGCCTGCACTAGGAACTGCAGTTGCCGTCTGCTTTGTTTCGGCTTATTTGATCTCTCATATCTCGGCACCTCTGCGAAATGTGTCCCTGCAGCTCTATGGAAAGCTCTCGGTCTGTGGAACCCCGTGGTGCGAGAATGGGCTCTCCATCTCCTACCAGTCCAAAGTTATGGATGTTAAAAGAATTCATGGGAAAACGGAAAATTGCACCTGACATTTGACGTGGACACTCGAAAGGTATGCTTCTCTGGGTTCTTTGGCGCAATGGATAGAACATTGGACTTCTAGTTGATGTGGACTCTTGAAATCCTTGCCACTCTGGGTTCTGTGGCGCAATGGATAGCGCATTGGACTTCTAGTTGATGATGGAAGAAGCCATTCAAAGGTTGTGGGTTCGAGTCCCACCAGAATCGCAAGATTTTCAGGATGCCTGTGGCAACGGCGGTTGTCCCTTTGCTGACACACCATCCAAAACCTTGCGTTTGACCGCGTCCTTGGCTAAAGAACCCATGGCAAACACCTCCTGAGAAGTTCCAAACATCTGCCGGAACCCGGGATCGAGCCAGGGACCTTTAGATCTTCAGTCTAACGCTCTCCCAACTGAGCTATTTCGGCTCGCCTCCCACGGGTGCGGGCGACAGGGTCAGGCTTGAAGAAGCAAGACCTCGGGCCCTGCCAACAGTGCACAGAATGCGCAACAATGCAGCCTGCTTTGCGCAGCAGTATCAGGGCCTGAAAGCCGTCACTGCTACCACTACACGGCGCATGGTGCCTTTCGAAGCACGCTGCACAACCCGAACCAACAGTTTACGCCTCGGAAGAGGGATTATCAAAGACACTTGGCAGCGTAGTCTTGCAATTACCCCTAAAGGTCTTGTCAGAAGTGGGATTCGAACCCACGCCTCCAGAGAGACTGCGACCTGAACGCAGCGCCTTAGACCGCTCGGCCATTCTGACTGCCTGACGCGCATGTCTTGAGAATGTGCAGATGGCAGCCGAACCCTTGTTGGCAGTGCAGCAAAATTCAAAAGTGCTGGGGGGTTTATCTATACGATGCAGTCTGCAAGTCCTCTAAACAACTGACTGCCGGTCAGACTGGCTAAGCAATACCAAAGCTTTGACAAATGAACCTGTCTTGCTGGTGGCCTGGCTTAGAATTCCTTATCTTTCAGGAGCAGAGGGGGAATTATAAGATTCCTTCCAACCCTCTTTATTCCTGTAGCTGCCTGAGTTTCTTGTTGGGAGCAGCGAACCCTTCGATAGCTCAGTTGGTAGAGCGGAGGACTGTAGGGTAAATGATCTGTCATCCTTAGGTCGCTGGTTCAAATCCGGCTCGAAGGAGGTTCTGGCTTTTGGCAGATATTACCTGCGTCAACTTTGAGTTAGAAGCAGACAAACTAAAACGAAAACTAACGCTTCCCTGACCGGGAATCGAACCCGGGCCGCGGCGGTGAGAGCGCCGAATCCTAACCACTAGACCACCAGGGAGCTGCGAGCAGGCGTGTTTTCGAGCTAGACTGATATGTGGCGAACATGCACAGTCCCAACGGGCTCTCTATATCCTACCCGTCCGACGTTATGGACGTTTAATGAAGTAGGCCGCTTACCTGTGGAGGGCAGTCGAGCTCTAGGAGGAAAAGGGTTGAGCGGAAGCTGCCCACGACGTCGACAACCAGAAAAAGTTGAAGACCTTGGCCTTAGTAGCCGCAAGTGCATCGCCTGGTCGAACAACGGGGGACGGTCAAGCTGAAAAGCTTGCTGCACGAGCCAGCCAGGAGTCGAACCTAGAATCTTCTAAACCGTAGTCAGACGCGTTATCCATTGCGCCACTGGCCCTGCGGCCAGGTGGGGTCGCCAGGCCGAAAGTTAGAAGGCCATCAGGCAAAACGCCAAAAGAATACAGCATGAAGAGATTTCTTTTTCCATTTGTCCAAAGCCTGAAAGGGAAGAGGCACCAATGCAGCCAGATGGAGCTGTACGCATTCACGTTTGGCGGGACTTTGGGCAGCACTCCAGCCCTGCGCAACACCGATCCGAACCGGGTTTTGCTGCCACAGCAGCACAGAGCACTGACCATTTCACGAGCACGGCCACCCGAAGGCCCTGAGCCAAAGTGGCCAAGTCTGCTCTGGCCACGCCTGCTCTAGGAACTGCAGTTGCCGTCTGCTTTGTTTCGGCTTATTTGATCTCTCATATCTCGGCACCTCTGCGAAATGTGTCCACTCCCTGCAGCTCTATGGAAAGCTCTCGGTCTGTGGAACCCCGTGGTTCGAGAATGGGCTCTCCATCTCCTACCAGTCCAAAGTTATGGATGTTAAAAGAATTCATGGGAAAACGGAAAATTGCACCTGACATTTGACGTGGACACTCGAAAGGTATGCTTCTCTGGGTTCTTTGGCGCAATGGATAGAACATTGGACTTCTAGTTGATGTGGACTCTTGAAATCCTTGCCACTCTGGGTTCTGTTGTGCAATGGATAGCGCATTGGACTTCTAGTTGATGATGGAAGAAGCCATTCAAAGGTTGTGGGTTCGAGTCCCACCAGAATCGCAAGATTTTCAGGATGCCTGTGGCAACGGCGGTTGTCCCTTTGCTGACACACCATCCAAAACCTTGCGTTTGACCGCGTCCTTGGCTAAAGAACCCATGGCAAACACCTCCTGAGAAGTTCCAAACATCTGCCGGAACCCGGGATCGAGCCAGGGACCTTTAGATCTTCAGTCTAACGCTCTCCCAACTGAGCTATTTCGGCTCGCCTCCCACGGGTGCGGGCGACAGGGTCAGGCTTGAAGAAGCAAGACCTCGGGCCCTGCCAACAGTGCACAGAATGCGCAACAATGCAGCCTGCTTTGCGCAGCAGTATCAGGGCCTGAAAGCCGTCACTGCTACCACTACACGGCGCATGGTGCCTTTCGAAGCACGCTGCACAACCCGAACCAACAGTTTACGCCTCGGAAGAGGGATTATCAAAGACACTTGGCAGCGTAGTCTTGCAATTACCCCTAAAGGTCTTGTCAGAAGTGGGATTCGAACCCACTCCTCCAGAGAGACTGCGACCTGAACGCCAGCTGCCGCAGAATCGCCCGGAGAAATGTTGGAGAATATTGGACGAGAGGACCAATCGCGTATCCACATTTCCAACATTTCAACATTGTCCCCAGCCAATCGCCATCCATGCTCTTCAACATTCTTCAACATTCAGGGGAGAGAGGACGAATCGCGTTTCATCCTTTCCAACATTTCCATCATGTTCCTCAGCCAATCACCACCCCTGCTCTTCAACATTATCGCTGCCGTGACTGCCTGTGAAGTTGATACTCCAGCACTAGCCTTGGCCAAGGTCAGTGCCAGTTGAGGGAGTCGAAAGCAGATAAGTTGTGCTACTCTACTCTCTTTGTCCATTCATTCATTCGTTCAATTATAGTTTTAGCCCTTCGCAAGAGTTTTTCGCGATATGGTGAGTATTTACACATTTATGACAGTACCGTCTGACGTAAGTTAACCCTATGGGCTAGAGGCTAGGCTAATTTCAGGGTATTTTTAATACCTTTAATTTTAAACTAATGTCTTGGTCTTTGTAAGGCGTTTTAAAAATCGTGTATTCTTGCAAGCACCTGTCCATAGGATGCTGTCAGTAGGAATATGTTTTCATATTTGAGTAGAGGAATCTGGCAATATAAGAACCATGCTGGTTTTGATTAAATTCGGGATAAGGTGTTTACATGAAGGCAGAGTAATGGGGTTATTAATATCCCCGTTTAGCTGCTACATGAAAAACAGTAGCAGAGAGTGTTGAGGAAAATCTAAGATCTTTGACAGTAGTATCCCGATTCTCACCACATGCGTGTAACCTGGTTACTAACAACAACATTCTGACGTGCCTGTGTTTATAAATTAGCATTTAGTAGCATTATTTTTATACCTTACTGAAAATGCTGCCACTTTGGGCTATAGGGGCTTCAGTAGTGATACGATCTGTCACGAGATGCAGATGTGGATTGTCCATTTGATATGCACACCCTCTTGAATAAGTCTGTGTTCATGTGTTTCGGTCTGTCTAGGGAGATAATTATATTAAGATCTGCCATAACAGATAAACAGTATTCCGTCTCTATCACTCCAAAAATGTGTTGATTAGTTAGCTGCCATAATATTGCCACTTTTGCCCGCCTGTCACGCGTGTGTTTGGACAGACAACACTATCAGAACCTTCATTATTCGGGATAAGATGTTTACATGCCACAGTATTATGTTATTATTGTGTTATTATTCAGCATAACAACAAACTTATAATAGAGGGTGTCTCTTAAGGGGCTTTATACTATTTGGGATGAGCCTATACATTTACAATGAAAGAAAAAAAAACAGCTGTATAATGTATTGGATGAGCCTGTGTATTTGGAAATCATTTGCATTTATTGTGCAGAATGCCAAACACACATATAATATAAGCCTGATAAATGTTTGCGATGTTACCACTCCTTTTTTTTATATCCGCCACCAAAGGCCACATCATCGAAGACACACAAGGCAATGCCAGAGGCTGTCTGGATTGCACGTCTTAAGAGGTTTGCCGACACAGGGGCATGGCCTGAGGGCAACAGGCCGGCACCCAAGCAGAAAAGGTGGCATGAGCTCTACCAAAGGGTATGGGTCTATTTATTAGTCATTACTACAGTGCACCAGCATAAACTGAGTCAGCCGTATTAATCCAGTCTTGACATTTAAATAAGATCTTTGTAACCACACACACATCGCACCTCAATGAAATGCAATTAAAGCCAAAACTGTTGTTTTTAGATTGAGAAATGCCCAATGCAGTCCCGGTCCCAAAGTTTGTTTGGTACTGTGAAGAGTTGTACCTGTGGATTCCACTCACAGAAGGTAGGACTAGCCCCACTAGTCAGTCTGGTAGTAGTGGTATGGTACAAATGTTATCTCACCTACTGACCTATATCAATTTTGTCATGTAACAGCAGTCATCTACCACACCACAGCCCTCCGCTGTGGCTCCTGCCCAGGCACAGCCTGCCAGTGCTGCCCAGACGACAGGGCCACAGGCTTCAGCTGCCCAGGGGATGGCAGCACAGGCTCACCAGGAGACAACACCAGAGGCTTCTGCTGTGCCAGCTGCCCAGGTCCCTGCAGTGGGAGCTGAAGGCCACAAGAAGCGACCACCACTGAATTTGTTTATGGTATTAGTTTAATTTTTGACATCCACAAATTAACCACTGATATTTTATGTTTCGATCACTGAATGGCCTCATAAAACGGGCCTTTGCTTATTTCCTTTCAGTTCAACAGGCCACGATTTGGTGGTAAGCCCGGTGCAGCTGCAAGGCCAAATCTTGCTCTGGCCAGGAGACAGACTGAGGTAAATTGGGATCAGATAGTAAATGTGGGAAAGGTGGTTGTTGGTAGAAATGACTGACATTCTGTTTTACAGACACAAGGCATGGAGGGCCAGTCTTCGGTCTCTTCTGCTCCGGTGAGCACTGCCTCCTCAGTAAGTTTATTTTTTTTAAGCTAGAACGTTAGTAGTAGTTCTACACTTCATTCTATGCACATCATCAACAGTAAATATTCTACATAACTTTTTTAGGCTCCACCACAACCTCAGACAGAGGCTCCGGTAGCAGTGCAGGAGGTAGCTGCTGCTGCTGTGTCAGTAAGTGATTTAACATTTTGTGTCACACACAGCCTCAGCAGTGTATTTTACTAATGCAAAATATTATTTCACATTCTTTTGTTTGTGTTTGTGTATCCAAAGGGCGAATCCGGGGCATCACAGCTCCTGTCCCCTCCTTCAGCCCCACAGCTGCCACGTTTGTGGGCAGAGGGATTGCCGGCAGAGGACCATGCGTGGATGGTGAAAGCCCTCTTTAAGATGGGGGCCACGGGCAAGCTGGAACTTCAAGACCACCTGAAGCTATGGTACTACCCACCTCAGCCGAGCAACCTGTACCACCAAGCGCCGTCACCAAGCCGCTTTTTTGCCCACGCACTACTCGTTTGGATGCCATACAAGTTGTGGAAGGTGAAGGTGGTCTGCCCCAATGCTTCTTGTGGTGGGCGTCAGCTGACTGGGGCAGGGCTGCACAAGAGGGCACGGCGGGTCATGGATGTGGACCGCATTTACAACATGGTCACGGAGACACTGATCTGTAAAAAGTGCAAGGCCTCCCACGTGTCCTGGAGCCAGGCTGTCCTAAAACAGCTAGACTTGGGTCACAGGGCAGAATTTCGGGTCATCATGACTCAAAAGTAAGTCCATTCTACCTGTATATTCTGTTTTGCTGTGACAAAATGAATTTTGTAGAACATTCTTACTGACGTGTTTATCTTTGTTTAAGGTATGCCTGCGATGTCCGGGTTATTCGCCTGCTGCGAGAGAGGGGCCTGGGTAACAGCCCCACCAGGGTCTTGAAACAGCTGTGGGAGAACCACACTGAGCAGTGGCTGCAACGTGTGGCACTCTACACCGGTAATTGTGTGGCATTCCTCCAGCGCCCTGGGCTGTTGCCTGTGACCTTCCCTGAGCCCCCAGAGCGTGCCGCTGTGCCGAGCTGTAGGTGGCTCCTGTCTGTTTACAGCCAGGACATTTTAACCAGGCTGGAGGACATCAAGGCCAACATTACGTCCACGTACGGCAGCATCCTTAAAATGGACTCCACGAAAAAGGTTGAGTGATCTTTTTTTCTTCAAAATAGGCCAATATCAACCATTGCCTGTGTTTCACTGAAATTTTCTCAGTCATATTTAGTTTTTTGTGTTTCTGTTCTGTGTGCTTCAGATCACAAACAAGCTGGCTGGGACAGCCAAGGGGACAGCTCTCTGGCTCACATCCGTGGGCAATGAATATGGCCAGATTTTAATGAGTGTCCTGACCGCTCAGGAGGGATCCGGTTTGGACCAGATGGCACACGACCTGGTGAGGAGGTATGCCCGGGCTGGTGTGGATCCCCCTGTTGCCCTGTATGTCGACTGTGGCTGCTGTGCGGAAGCAGAAACAACCAAGCTACAGGCTAGATTCAGTGGCTGGCCAGACCTTGTGGTAAGGCTTGATATCTGGCACTTCATGCGGCGGATCGCCCTGGCCTGCACAACAAATGCCCATCAGCTGTATCCAGCATTCATGGCGCAGCTCTCAGCGTGCATTTTTGAGTGGGATGCAGGTGATTTGGCACTGTTGCGTCAAGCGAAGGCTCAGCAGCTTCAGATCCAGGGTATCTTTTCCGTGGACGTCGACAGACACCTGACCAGGGAGGAGAGGGCTCTCCACTGCCGGCGGAGGACAAGGGGAGAGGACACCACCATCAGGCTCCTGGAGGAGCTCTTTACCACTCTTAGGGGACCCCGTGGCAAGGACTCCCTTGGAGTTCCCTTGTTTGATGTAGAGAGGCTAGACGAAATCTGGCGGGTTCAGAGGAAACACGTGAAGTGCATCCAAGACCCACCGGGTGTTGCTCTCTACTGTAAAACTGGGGAGCTGACCAAGGGCTTTGTGCGGCTCCCGGTGCTGAGGTGCGCCAGAGGCTCCACCTCACTGGAGTCTTTTCATCTCCACTTGAACCGCTTCATCCCAGGTTTGTGTCTGTCAGGCATGTTGGTTCATGTGTTGTGTATGCACACAATGAGTCAGTTTGATATTTCATGTTACATTTTAATGTATTTCCAGGGACCAGTGCCAACAGCCTCAACTTCCAGCTTTACCTTCTGGAGGGGTTGCACAGGTGGAACCAGGATAGGCGTATTGCTGCCCTGGCTACTGAGCCGTCTGGCTTGTGCTGCTATTCTGGTAATCTGCTGCACTCAGTCAACCAGAACTACCAGCAGCTGTTTGGCAGAAAATTGGTGCCAGAGTTTTGTCCACCCTCACAATACACGGGTAAGAATCACATCAGACATCAGAATGATGTGCGAAAGGACACAGGTATGTGTCACTCATCAGTGATTTCGCTTAGTGGAAGAGTGAATTTATATTTTACCAACAAACGGACACAAGACAAGTGCTTCTCAGTTTGCAGTCTGTCCTTCAGCTAGAACACAGCTCTTTTGTTGAACAAAGAAAAAACAGCATCTTATCTTGCAGGTGCGCAACTCCTTACAAATGAGGAGTCCAGTTCTCACACACACAAGTTACATATGAAATAATTTCAAGGGCAACAGAATGTTCTAATCGCATGAATATAGTTTTTCAGCTGCACCCTTCAGTCACGTATACACACAAGCAGTATATGTTTTATTATGTGATAGTACAAAAAGCATTCTTAATTTTATTTACAGTGCCTCATTTATGTTTTCTTGTCTCAGGTGAGCTCATAGGGCTGCAGTACTTGTTCCGGCAGACTGGTCAGCCGCTGCAGGACATGAATCCTGACTCCGAGGAGACTGCCCAGTTGATTGAGGAGCATGACGCGGTGGCTGATCAGGAGAAAGATGAGGGTTTTTCTGACTTCACAGAAGACCCCACAGTAATATTTTATGAGGCCTCAACCTCTACCGCTCCTGATACGTACCAGGTGGCTCCTGGCACCTACCCCTCCACGCAGGCCCGAGACACCACCTCCTCCACGCAGGCCTGTGCCACCACCTCCTCCACCCTGGCTCCTGGCACCTCCTCCACGCAGGCCTGTGCCACCACCTCCTCCACGCAGGCCTGTGCCACCACCTCCTCCACGCAGGCCCGTGTCACCACCTCCTCCACGCAGGCCCCTGACACCACCTCTTTCATGCAGGCTCGTGGCACAACCTCCTCTACGCTGGCCTCTGGCATGTCATCCTCCACGCTCTCTCCTGCCATGTCCTCCATGCTCTCTCCTGCCAACTCCTCCACGCTGGCTCCTGCCACCTCCTCCACGCTGGCCCCTGGCACCCCCTTCTCCATGCTTGCTCCTAATGTTGATCCAGGAGATGCTTCTGATGAAGATGAAACTGTGGTAAGTACCAGAAATGTAACAGCAGTAGTAGTTATTGCATTTTTTTTTTTGAAAAGTCATCGTGATTGATGTCATTAGAGGTTTTACATTGTACTAATTTTCTATTTTCTGCAAATTCAATTTATAGGCTGTTGATGACCAGAATATGCCTGGATATCAGCATGTGGACAGACTAGCAGAATACTTGGTTGGGCTACGGGACCAGACTTCGTTCTGCCTTACCAACCTGCAGGCAAGACAAATAATAGAGCTCTGGGAGAACCTGGATGAAAGGGACAAGCAACGCGTTGTTTATGCAGCACGACACCAGGACAGACTTTTGAGTGGACGCTTTAGGACACCAAAGAGGCCCTCAAAAACGCCTGGTGTGGAGAGCGCAACCCGTTGCGTGCTCGGTGCAAGCAGTGCACCAGCTCAGTGGCCGGACTGTTGCAGGTTGGTGGAGAACATTTTTGTAAGACTTTGTGCTCTGCACCCATGCCCTAAGAGAAAAGGCAAGGGGGCAGTTTCAAGGTGGTCTTTGATTTTGACCGACTACCACAAAATCAGGACGCTTGTCCTCAGCAATGCTCGGGTGATGGAGGGAACTGACATACAGATTGTGGAGGTCAATCAGACCACACTCATCCAGTGGCACAACAACAGGCAGAAGAGGCAGGAGCTGTCTGTGTTGCTGCAAGGCACTGCCTTACCTCCTGTAGTCTCGGTATCGGAGGAGCCTCTTCAGGAGGCAAGAGTACTCCCGGCTGAACCTGTCCCAGCACAGCAGGAACATCAGTACTATCTTCCAGAGAACACAGAAGGTCAGGCGACGCAAAGGCCAACACCACACCCCATCCTGCCTAAAGGTACGACCAAAAGACAGCTGTTTGTTGTGCCCCCAACAGCTGCAGCAGCCACAGCAGTCTCTGCAGCAGAAGCCACAGCAGCCCCAGCATCTATTGTCCCCCAGGTCATCACACAGGCAGGACAGCCTGTTGTTTTTTTTCAATATGTCCTGCCTGACACATCTGGTGCCACCCAGAAGAGGCCATACAGAAGGACTGTGCAGGCCAACACCTGCAAGAAATGTGGCCAGTTCCGCACAGCTGAGACTGGTCATAGTCAGTTCCGTGGGAGGGTTTACTGCCCCAGTTTCGAGGCACTGACTAGACAACAGTGGCTGGAGGAGATGAGGAAGTCCAAATGAGGACCTTGTAAATAGTTGTACATGGTTGTAACATGTTTTAAATCAGAATCATAATCAGCTTTATTGGCCAAGTATACTTACATATACAAGGAATTTGACTCCGGCAGATGTTAGCTCTCTATACACATAACACAGAACGTAATACAATATAATAAATACAATAGACTAAACAAGTATGTGTACTTGTATTGCACAGTAGGAACAATATACAATATACATACAGGCACCCAATATGGGCAATAATGTACAAGTAGGCACATGGTGTCACAGTGGGTTAAAGAACCGGTATGACAATATACCAATAAGGCGAATAAGGAGGGGGGGGGGGGGCACAAAAAGAGTCTTGAGTTGCTGGGCAGGGGACACCTAGGCAAGTCTTTGCTTGTGTCATGTGCAAGAGAAGCGCTGGGGGGGGGGGGGATACAAGGGCATAACAGTAAGCATATACACATATGTGCATGTATGTATGTATGCATGTGTAGTTCAGCTATTCAGTAGGGTGATGGCAGTGGGGAAGACGCTGTTTTTGTGTCTGGTAGTTTTGGTGCACAGGGATCTGTAGCGTCTACCAGAGGGAAGGAGGTCGAAGAGGGTGTGTGCAGGGTGAGAGGGGTCTTTGTATTATGAGAGGGGTCTAATATTATCCAAGTTGTGTGTTCTGTTGTGTGATCAGTTTAGTTTGTATAATAATCTGTTTTAATAAATATTTAAAAACATATCTTGCTCCCCTTTTAATTTTTCACAATAACACAAAACAAATATTGTGCAATATATGGTGCTTTTATTGAGTTATTACATTAAAACAGCAATTGTGATTGTCTTGTAGTGGTTATGGTTTTGTGAGGTTTCATCAGATTTACAAAATTTATTTCAATCAACATAAGTAACATCTGAAAAGGCAACACATTAGATACCTTCCAGAAAGATAACTTTTAATTTTGAAGTAAAAATTAGTTAAATATGGAGACGCAGAGTGGAGGCTGGCAATGGAAAGATCCAAGTGATGATATCCAGCTAATGCACTGTGCAGTCCCTCAGATTAGATTAGATTAGATTAGATTAGATTGAACTTAATTGTCATTAAAGTAAAAGAATACAGCCTCACGTGAGCAAAATCAAAAAAACAACCCCCAAAGGTGCAAACAGGAAAAACATCTCAGCGACAGGGCACATAATCAGACTATACGACATGTAAGACAAGGTAAGTCTCTGGGGTCAGTCCAACGTAGGCAAGCAGCCATCAGGTCATGGAGCTGCTAAGTGGTGGTCACAGATTTGCTTGCCAGGCTGGGGGTAAGGTGGGGAGGGGGAGGGGGAGGGAAAGTTCGTCTCACTGTCTTGATCTGCCAGGGGGGGTGATTCCAGCAGTGGCCTTGGCCAAGGCCAGTGCTAGTTGAGGGAGCCAAAAGCAGATAACATTAGGGGTTGTTCAAGCTTTAGGGCGAGCAGCCGCATTCCAACTTGCACGGCTACACTTCTTCCAAATTCAGGCCTGTGACCCGATCCAGCTTCTTCATGATGAGGTCCGTACGCTTGAGCATCTTCCCATAAGTCAGGAAAATGCCCAATCCAATCAGCAAAATACCTGCAACAGAGGTGGACAAAGTACACAATTCCTTTTCTTAAGTGAAAGTATAGAAGTATAGAAGGCATCCTAGTTAAATATTACTCCATTACAAGTGAAAGTTGCTATGCCAATTTTCTACTCAAGTACAAGTACAAAAGTAATTGTGTTTAAAAGTGCTTAAGTATTAAAAGTTCAAGTATCTTTTTTCTTTCTTTTTTGATGATGTGGGGCCATCCTTTGCCTTGAAAGTAGGTTCATGTATAGTTGCAGGGATTTAAGATAATGGTGTAAATTACAAAACAATGCCAAATGTTTCATACTCAAGTAAAGTACAGATACTTGAAAATTGTACTTAAGTACAGTACTTGAGTAAATTTACTTAGTTACTGTCCACCTCTTACCTGCAATCATGATTGCGACCAGGTAGAGGTCTTCAACGTCCTCCACAGAAAGAGGCACCATGCACACGACCTGCCATCTATTCCATGCGTCCCTTACGAATCCGCTTTCGTACGTTCCTTCAGGACATTGAGGGTGTCCCGGACTTCTGGTCTTCGTCGAGAAGATGGTGTCAATCGCATTGAGGCCCCAGCTGAAAAAATTCATGATTTTTTAGTTCGGAGAGCAGGGCAGAGAGAGTCTCTTGAAGTGGAGTCAGTAGAGAGTAGACAAGACTGTACACAAGTACACAGTAGACAGTAGACAAAAGCAAAGCAGGGAAGGTCATGGGGAGGAGTAGGAGGAGGAGAGAAAAACACATCCCTCCCAGAAGGAAGGTGGAAGAGGAAAGCTGAAGATCAGCATTAGCATTAGCTAATCATTCTCAACAAATATTAAAATATCAGTATTTTTACTGTATGTCAGTATATGTACTCATACAAGCATCTATGAATAATTAAAAATTGTTTTTAAGTTAATAAATGTGTGTTCAGTTGGGTTGCATGTCTGTTTTACTAAATATTTCAAAATTTACACCGATCACTTTTTAAAAATTCACCAAAAAAAATTCACTGTTCAGTCCCTCAGGTAGGTGGAAGAGGAAACATAAAGAATAACATGTTAATCACATTAACAGTGTTGCACTATTCTGCCCTACAAAGCCAAAAAGCAGTAACTACATATTTAGTCAAAACTGAGTTTAGACTGGAAATTGACTTTATAACGCCTCCTCTGTCTTGTAATTGAATCTCTTATTTCTTCCTCTTTAGAAAGTGCATAAACGTACCACCACTGTCATACACACAACATGTTGGACTGGGCAGTATGGCAACTTTAAAGGCATTTTTCTCCGTTTCAGTGTTTGTGTAGTTACTGCACTTTGCCTTTGGAGGGCAGTATTCTTCTCTGAGGCAATAGACGCGTTACCGTGACGTATTGCACAACCAGTTCCCGAGACGCGCAGGTTCGAATCCCGGCAAAGTTTTTAAAAAGTACAGAAAGGCGGCTAATCATGCATGAAACTGCGTAATATTGTCTGCTATTGTCACAAAAGCTCGCATTTTCCCTTTCTTTTTCTCTTTTCTCTTTTCCTTTCCCTTCTCTCCTCCTTTTTCTTCTTCCCCCTTCTCCTCCTTTCTTCCCCCCCTTTTCCCCCTTTCTTCCCCATCTTAGATGGCCGAATGTTCCCCAGCTTGAACGCAGCGCCTTAGACCGCTCGGCCATTCTGACTGCCTGACGCAATTGTCTTGAGAATGTGCAGATGGCAGCCGAACCCTTGTTGGCAGTGCAGCAAAATTCAAAAGTGCTGGGGGGTTTATCTATACGATGCAGTCTGCAAGTCCTCTAAACAACTGACTGCCTGTCAGACTGGCTAAGCAATACCAAAGCTATGACAAATGGACCTGTCTTGCTGGTGGCCTGGCTTAGAATTCCTTATCTTTCAGAAGCAGAGGGGGAATTATAAGATTCCTTCCAACCCTCTTTATTTCTGTAGCTGCCTGAGTTTCTTGTTGGGGGCAGCGAACCCTTCGATAGCTCAGTTGGTAGACCGGAGGACTGTAGGGTAAATGATCTGTCATCCTTAGGTCGCTGGTTCAAATCCGGCTCGAAGGAGGTTCTGGCTTTTGGCAGATATTACCTGCGTCAACTTTGAGTTAGAAGCAGACAAACTAAAATGAAAACTAACGCTTCCCTGACCGGGAATCGAACCCGGGCCGCGGCGGTGAGAGCGCCGAATCCTAACCACTAGACCACCAGGGAGCTGCGAGCAGGCGTGTTTTCGAGCTAGACTGATATGTGGCGAACATGCACAGTCCCAACGGGCTCTCTATATCCTACCCGTCCGACGTTATGGACGTTTAATGAAGTAGGCCGCTTACCTGTGGAGGGCAGTCGAGCGCTAGGAGGAAAAGGGTTGAGCGGAAGCTGCCCACGACGTCGACAACCAGAAAAAGTTGAAGACCTTGGCCTTAGTAGCCGCAAGTGCATCGCCTGGTCGAACAACGGGGGACGGTCAAGCTGAAAAGCTTGCTGCACGAGCCAGCCAGGAGTCGAACCTAGAATCTTCTAAACCGTAGTCAGACGCGTTATCCATTGCGCCACTGGCCCTGCGGCCAGGTGGGGTCGCCAGGCCGAAAGTAAGAAGGCCATCAGGCAAAACGCCAAAAGAATACAGCATGAAGAGATTTCTTTTTCCATTTGTCCAAAGCCTGAAAGGGAAGAGGCGCCAATGCAGCCAGATCGAGCTGTACGCATTCACGTTTGGCGGGACTTTGGGAAGCACTCCAGCCCTGCGCAACACCAATCCGAACCGGGTTTTGCTGCCACAGCAGCACAGAGCACTGACCATTTCACGAGCACGGCCACCCGAAGGCCCTGAGCCAAAGTGGCCAAGTCTGCTCTGGCCACGCCTGCACTAGGAACTGCAGTTGCCGTCTGCTTTGTTTCGGCTTATTTGATCTCTCATATCTCGGCACCTCTGCGAAATGTGTCCCTGCAGCTCTATGGAAAGCTCTCGGTCTGTGGAACCCCGTGGTGCGAGAATGGGCTCTCCATCTCCTACCAGTCCAAAGTTATGGATGTTAAAAGAATTCATGGGAAAACGGAAAATTGCACCTGACATTTGACGTGGACACTCGAAAGGTATGCTTCTCTGGGTTCTTTGGCGCAATGGATAGAACATTGGACTTCTAGTTGATGTGGACTCTTGAAATCCTTGCCACTCTGGGTTCTGTGGCGCAATGGATAGCGCATTGGACTTCTAGTTGATGATGGAAGAAGCCATTCAAAGGTTGTGGGTTCGAGTCCCACCAGAATCGCAAGACTTTCAGGATGCCTGTGGCAACGGCGGTTGTCCCTTTGCTGACACACCATCCAAAACCTTGCGTTTGACCGCGTCCTTGGCTAAAGAACCCATGGCAAACACCTCCTGAGAAGTTCCAAACATCTGCCGGAACCCGGGATCGAGCCAGGGACCTTTAGATCTTCAGTCTAACGCTCTCCCAACTGAGCTATTTCGGCTCGCCTCCCACGGGTGCGGGCGACAGGGTCAGGCTTGAAGAAGCAAGACCTCGGGCCCTGCCAACAGTGCACAGAATGCGCAACAATGCAGCCTGCTTTGCGCAGCAGTATCAGGGCCTGAAAGCCGTCACTGCTACCACTACACGGCGCATGGTGCCTTTCGAAGCACGCTGCACAACCCGAACCAACAGTTTACGCCTCGGAAGAGGGATTATCAAAGACACTTGGCAGCGTAGTCTTGCAATTACCCCTAAAGGTCTTGTCAGAAGTGGGATTCGAACCCACGCCTCCAGAGAGACTGCGACCTGAACGCAGCGCCTTAGACCGCTCGGCCATTCTGACTGCCTGACGCGCATGTCTTGAGAATGTGCAGATGGCAGCCGAACCCTTGTTGGCAGTGCAGCAAAATTCAAAAGTGCTGGGGGGTTTATCTATACGATGCAGTCTGCAAGTCCTCTAAACAACTGACTGCCTGTCAGACTGGCTAAGCAATACCAAAGCTATGACAAATGGACCTGTCTTGCTGGTGGCCTGGCTTAGAATTCCTTATCTTTCAGAAGCAGAGGGGGAATTATAAGATTCCTTCCAACCCTCTTTATTTCTGTAGCTGCCTGAGTTTCTTGTTGGGGGCAGCGAACCCTTCGATAGCTCAGTTGGTAGAGCGGAGGACTGTAGGGTAAATGATCTGTCATCCTTAGGTCGCTGGTTCAAATCCGGCTCGAAGGAGGTTCTGGCTTTTGGCAGATATTACCTGCGTCAACTTTGAGTTAGAAGCAGACAAACTAAAATGAAAACTAACGCTTCCCTGACCGGGAATCGAACCCTGGCCGCGGCGGTGAGAGCGCCGAATCCTAACCACTAGACCACCAGGGAGCTGCGAGCAGGCGTGTTTTCGAGCTAGACTGATATGTGGCGAACATGCACAGTCCCAACGGGCTCTCTATATCCTACCCGTCCGACGTTATGGACGTTTAATGAAGTAGGCCGCTTACCTGTGGAGGGCAGTCGAGCGCTAGGAGGAAAAGGGTTGAGCGGAAGCTGCCCACGACGTCGACAACCAGAAAAAGTTGAAGACCTTGGCCTTAGTAGCCGCAAGTGCATCGCCTGGTCGAACAACGGGGGACGGTCAAGCTGAAAAGCTTGCTGCACGAGCCAGCCAGGAGTCGAACCTAGAATCTTCTAAACCGTAGTCAGACGCGTTATCCATTGCGCCACTGGCCCTGCGGCCAGGTGGGGTCGCCAGGTCGAAAGTTAGAAGGCCATCAGGCAAAACGCCAAAAGAATACAGCATGAAGAGATTTCTTTTTCCATTTGTCCAAAGCCTGAAAGGGAAGAGGCACCAATGCAGCCAGATGGAGCTGTACGCATTCACGTTTGGCGGGACTTTGGGAAGCACTCCAGCCCTGCGCAACACCAATCCGAACCGGGTTTTGCTGCCACAGCAGCACAGAGCACTGACCATTTCACGAGCACGGCCACCCGAAGGCCCTGAGCCAAAGTGGCCAAGTCTGCTCTGGCCACGCCTGCACTAGGAACTGCAGTTGCCGTCTGCTTTGTTTCGGCTTATTTGATCTCTCATATCTCAGCACCTCTGCGAAATGGTCCACTCCCTGCAGCTCTATGGAAAGCTCTCGGTCTGTGGAACCCCGTGGTGCGAGAATGGGCTCTCCATCTCCTACCAGTCCAAAGTTATGGATGTTAAAAGAATTCATGGGAAAACGGAAAATTGCACCTGACATTTGACGTGGACACTCGAAAGCTTTGTTTCTCTGGGTTCTTTGGCGCAATGGATAGAACATTGGACTTCTAGTTGATGTGGACTCTTGAAATTCTTGCCACTCTGGGTTCTGCGGCGCAATGGATAGCGCATTGGACTTCTAGTTGATGATGGAAGAAGCCATTCAAAGGTTGTGGGTTCGAGTCCCACCAGAATCGCAAGATTTTCAGGATGCCTGTGGCAACGGCGGTTGTCCCTTTGCTGACACACCATCCAAAACCTTGCGTTTGACCGCGTCCTTGGCTAAAGAACCCATGGCAAACACCTCCTGAGAAGTTCCAAACATCTGCCGAAACCCGGGATCGAACCAGGGACCTTTAGATCTTCAGTCTAACGCTCTCCCAACTGAGCTATTTCGGCTCACCTCCCACGGGTGCGGGCGACAGGGTCAGGCTTGAAGAAGCAAGACCTCGGGCCCTGCCAAAAGTGCACAGAATGCGCAACAATGCAGCCTGCTTTGTGCAGCAGTATCAGGGCCTGAAAGCCGTCACTGCTACCACTACACGGCGCATGGTGCCATTCGAAGCACGCTGCACAACCCGACCCAACAGTTTACGCCTCGGAAGAGGGGAGGGATTATCAAAGACACTTGGCAGACACTTGCAATTACCCCTAAAGGTCTTGTCAGAAGTGGGATTCGAACCCACGCCTCCAGAGAGACTGCGACCTGAACGCCAGCTGCCGCAGAATCGCCCAGTGAAATGTTGGAGAATATTGGACGAGAGGACCAATCGCGTATCCACATTTCCAACATTTCATAATTGTCCCCAGCCAATCGCCATCCATGCTCTTCAACATTCTTCAACATTCATGGGAGAGAGGACCAATCGCGTTTCATCCTTTCCAACATTTCCATCATGTTCCTCAGCCAATCACCACCCCTGCTCTTCAACATTCTCGCTGCCATGACTGCCTGTGAAGTTGATAGTCCAGCACTAGCCTTGGCCAAGGTCAGTGCCAGTTGAGGGAGTCGAAAGCAGATAAGTTGTGCTACTCTACTCTCTTTGTCCATTCATTCATTCATTCATTCAATTATAGTTTTAGCCCTTCACAAGAGTTTTGTCTTTTTGCGATATGGTGAGTATTTACACATTTATGACAGTACCGTCTGACGTACGTAAACCCTATGAGCTAGAGGCTAGGCTAATTTCAGGGTATTTTTAATACCTTTAATTTTAAACTCATGTCTTGGTCTTTGTAAGGACCATACATACATGCTATATCTTATGCTATAGTTTCTCATCGCCGCCATGATGAAAGTCCGCACCAGTCGATTGACAAACACGAACCAGCAGGAAGAATAGGAAGAGAGGTGGTACAATCGACTTGTTTGGACTTTCATCATGGCGGCGATGAGAAACTACAGCAAGGTACTGCTTGTCAAAACTGTTTTATTAATAAATGTTGTGTACACTTACAAAGTTCTCAGTGCCTCGTTTTTAATGTCAGGGCCGATGGAGTGTGGAGTTTCTTCGAGCTGTTTTAATGGTTTAAAAATAGCATAGTCACCATGCATCTGCTAACGTGCATTCTAAATGAATACGGACAGAATACGGACAGAATACGGCCACGCGCTGAATACGCAGAGAGTGCGGTGGAAATGGGCCCTAAGAGTTTAATAAAAGCTCAACGGTTAAATAAATAGCCTACCTGTGATCGGATGACAGTTTTGCGAACAAAAGAAGTCCAAAAAGGGGAGGAAGAAAAAAGGCCACAATTTACCAGAGGCAGGTGAATATAAAGAAAATGCTTAAATTGTAAGCCTCTAACTAGCAATACAAAACCAACGCAAATCGGGCAGCTCTCTGTCGCACTAAACCAGGAATGATTATACCAGTCAACAAATGGAACTGTATCCTCACGAACATTCTCTGCTGCTTTATGATGTAAGGACAGCGATATGTTCTACTGTAGACTTGTTCTAGGCTAACTTTTTTTTTATATATATTCTTTCTATACAGTAGCTCTGCTAAAGACTATCTTACACTCACACGACTCTGGTGATATGACATGTCACTGTAAAAAGCCACCTGAAAGGCAAACCTCTGCCAACTCAAAATGGACTTCAGAAATGCATGTTTTCCATGACAATGCCAACAGTAGGTCATTGTTTGGATGACGGGCAGCTGATGTTTGCTTGAGGTGAATATTTTGCCTTTTTAAGCAAAGCGGTAACCCGCATAGTAGATGTAAAACAGAACTGAACAGTACTGAAACAGTCCTGAAAAGCAACGGAAGCAGAATAACGAGCACCTGTTTTTCTCGTTTGCACACAGACCTTTTGTTTTGCTTGCCATAAAACGTCATCGTATTTGCACTGCATTTATACTGCTACACTTGATTGTCCGAGTTGATGTAATGTTAGACTGTTGCATCTCTTTGCTTATGTGCACTTCTTGATCACTTTAGTTACAAGCATGTTTCGGCGGATTTAACTGCTATAGGGATCGGCATTGGATAACACCGTAGGCCTACATTTAAGGACGTTTTAAGAAGGCGCTGTTTCTTGCTTATTCCTGCTTGTGCACACACAGTGAAAAGCTTAAGTGATGGGTGCAGTCAACATTCTGGTGCAGTGTCTTGCATCACAAACGCATTGTGACATCATACTGTCCTAGTTGCGTCACAGATGGTGCATTGACATTGATAACTAACAACATCATCAACAACTAACATTAAGGAAGGATCCTGTAGGCCTGCCCAAAAACACATTTGCTGGTAAGGTGCTGCTATGACAACCAGGTGGTGGTATGATTATATTTGTGTTTTTGTAATTTATTCCATGGCATGGAGTTGTTAATTTTTACACTTTTTAAGATTTTTAGATTTCTCTGTAAAATGGCTATATTTACAGGTAATGCACCTAAGAAATGCTGGCTAAGTTTCAAGTGTCATGTTGACTATTACTTTTTTTTCTTTCTAAAAGGGCTGACAAGATATATATAGGATTGCCTTGGATTGAAAACCTCTCCACTGTACTAGTGTTTCAGTGTATCTTATGCTTGTGCTTACATCTGTTTGGTATAATCTAATCCACCAGACCACTTACCTCATTCAATGGCTGTTCTCTTTTTACTGAATATCAGTCGATTTTCTCAATTGTGGAATAAATAGAATACAGTCATATACATTGTTCTGACAATTACAAGTTTTTAAGACATTTAAAGGTACATCTTTTTAGCTTGTACTAGTTAATTAATTACCCGCCAGGGTAGACTTTTATGTAAGCATGTCTGTTTATTTTCAGATGTTCTAGTCATTACTGTGCAGTGGATTAGTTCACCTGTTTCTGACTATTACTGCTCTATGCAAGTTATGCCCATATTTTCTTCTTACAATGTTTTTATTTTAAAATTTTAGTGTTTACTAAAAAATATTTTTTTTTTGTTTATTATGTGTTACTTTTAGTATTGTACATCGCTTTGAAAAAGGGTGTCTTCAACTAATTGGAACAGTAGCAAGATTTCTGTTTTTGGATCACCTGACACCTTGAAGTACCTTTCCCGCAAAATGTAATTTTCACAAGGAGTTTGATTTGGCATCGTACCATAGCACTACGTTTAAAGAGGGTCATGTGCCTGGACAGAGAAGACAAGTAAGACATCAGCTCAGACTGACAGATTAGGTACACTAGTGATGGAAAACAGAGAGGAGGCACTGCAGCCTCCAGACAGGGCTTTCTTCATGGAAAAGTTTGAGGAGCTGAACAGGGCAATGATTCAGCGCAAGGAGACAGCCTGTAGCATGGAGAAAAAGCTGGAGACAATAGATTTCAACAGCATATGTGAAAGAAAGCCATTTCAACATAAAAGACAAGGAAGAGAGCAGAGAATTGAATCAGAGAGAGTAATAGATAAAGAGAACACTGAGAATGTGGGAAGATGGATTTCACTGAGAAATCGTCAGGTAGTTGTAATAAACAAAGACAAACGAGTGCAGAGAGAGAAAGTGAAGACACTGCAGCTCCAGTTGGAACTCCTGGTGGTTGAGATGCGAGAGGTAGGAAGGAAGAGCTACCTGTTGGAGGACGAGAGAAGAAAGGACCTCATCAGAATTATGAACCGGAAGGCGGAGATTCGATTCTTACAAGAGAAATGCATGGTCACCACTGACAATGTGCTAGAGCCAGAGGACAAGAAAGTGGAGGGCAAGAGCAAGAATTTGAAAATGAACAATTTGAAAATAGCAGGTAACAGAGAGCTGAAACAGAAGGACAATCCAACAGTCAAGGTGAGAAAACCTAGAAAGATGAAGATGGAGACAGAGTTGAGCAGCAAAAATGAGCACACAGGGAGACAAGACAAAGAGGGGCAAGTGCAGATTAAGCAGAATGTCTCCTGGGCTGAGATGCTAAAGCCAGAGGAAAAGAGCTGTGTGATAGAGGAGCCAAGAGGGAAGGAGTCTTTAAAAATGGAGATTCAACCAATGCAAGACAGATGTGAGACCACTTTTAAGAAGCCTGAATCAAATAAAAGTGTTCTTTGCCAAGAGCAAGAAATGATGATAGTGAAACAGGGGGCTATAGCTAAAGAAGTAGGCCCCTCTATGGAGATGGAGGAGAATGCGATTGCTGTGGCAGCTAATAACATGCTGGAGCCAGAGAATGAATTGCCAAAGAATTTGGAACAGGACATATTTAAAATAGTGAAGAATAGAGAGTTGAGACAACAGGGGCAACTGCAGAAGGTAAATGAACGTTTTCTGCCCCAGGTAGGCTCTCGAGTCATGATAGTGCAGCAGGTATCCATGGGGAAAGAACTCAAAGAAGTGCGTTCCCTTTTGGTGACCAACAAGAAAAAGAATGCTGTGGCACACATGCCGGAGGAAAACAACATTGAAGAGTTATTCCTGGAAGCACGAGTGTCTCTAAAAGAAACAGAGATGGTGACTAAGAAGGAGCAAACCATACAAACACTGAGCTGTCTGACCAACACACAGCAGGACCACGGGCATCAGGAGAACAAGAATAAGCATGAGACACTGCTTCCAAAGACTGAAGTAATGGTTGAAAAAGAAAAGATGAAGAATCAAACTAAACAAAATGAACAGGAGGCACAGTCAATCACTCTAAGGAAATTATGTGATCCAGCAATCGAGAAGGGCCCAATGGAGACAACGGACAATCTTGTTCTTGAAGTGGATATGCTTTTGGAAGAAATGAACCAGGAAAATAAGAGGGAGGTAGGGGCACTGCCCATGGAGACTGACAAACAAGAAAGAGAGAGCAATGAAGAGGTCACAAAGGATGTAAAGAATTATGTTAAATCAAGACATTCAGTAGAGCTGTGGAAACAGATGACTGGGGGTGAAATGGAGGATGAGACGAGAGCTAAGTATGACGAGGAGGATGACTTACTGTTAGAGGTGAAAACGCTTATGAAAGAGGTGGACCAGAAAAAGGAGAGAGAGGAGACAAGGTTAACCCTCCCCAATGAAGATAACAAAGGAGAGATTGCAAAGCTTGCACAGAGCAGACATGATGGTATAGATCCACGGGAAAAAGTTAGACCAAAATGGCTAGAGACATGGAGTGAAGAGACAAAGACTTGGGATTGTAGGTCAAACAGTCAATGGAGGATATTTCCACCAGACGCTGGTAACACAGTGGTTAATAATTTGCCGATGGAGAGAAAAGCAAGGAGAAGATCATCTATTAAACTAGGTGGATATAACAGTGTTTCATGGCTTGAGAAAGCAAGCAATGAAACTGAGATGCATGAACAAGAAGGCAAACCAGAAAAGATAGAAGCAGTGAAGGTTTATGAGGAGATGGGAGAAATGCATGCCAACAGACAAGACCTGGCAGACAAAGTAAATAACAAACAGATAAATAGGATGGATCAGAGGCAGAAAGAGCAAGATCTGCTGAGCAGTGCAAAGAGAGTCAGGGAGAGGGATGATGACATGAACAAGTTTTTGGAGGAAATGGACGCAAGATGCCAAGAGAAGGAGGAGAAACGAGAGGAGAGACAGAGAAAAATTGAGGCCAACAAACTCTGGAGTACTCTGCCAGAGAGATCACATGACTCCTGCATTACTGGGTTAGCAGGGGCTGACAAGACACAGGGGAAAAGAGCGACAAATAAAAAACTCAGATTCCAGATCAAACTGAGCAACACCAAATGGTGGCTGAAAGATGAGGATGACATATGATGCGTAATGAGAGATGCTTAGACGTTAAGCAACAGAGGTTTCACAGTATGAAGAGGATAAACAGGATCACCAGATCTTTTGTTTTAGTGCATTTAAAATTGAGCCTTTCCATTCACAACTGATTATATATATTTTAGAAAATAAAGACATTAAGAGGTATATAGATATAAAATGTGTGGAATGTTCATGCATCTTACATTGAACAACTTTAACAACCAGTCTGTTACATGTATGCTACTTTGGTAGTGTTAAAAAGGATATCACCTTTCAAAAGAAAGGTATTATAGTCAATTTAGCATAGAGTCTAGCATAAGAAATAGGTCTATGTGAACTTACACTATGAGCAGAAGAACACAAGAGAAGATCACAGAGAAAATATAAATGAATGCAGAAACACACATACACTGTAAAAAGTCTACCTATGGAGTACTCAATTTTATTGGTGCAACATTTTTACACACATAAAAATTGAGTAGATCGCAACACAGTGAAATTAAGTTCACTTGCTTCATAAATAAAGAAAAGTATATGTAAAAAAAATAAGTATAAACTAAGAGATATTTTTTGGGGGGAAACATTTATACAAGCCAGTACTTATAGTTACAATTCCTAAGCACATACATTTACATTCATTAATGAAATCAGCTTAAGGTTTAAATACTTATCTACCTTTATATGTTGACTGTTGATATTAATATTTTCTAATCGCAATTTGTGATATTTGTAATATTTGAAATATGGTTGTGATTTAAGTTAATGAAGCCAATGTCATATTTTATTAGGTGATAACATTAAGAATAAACTTACTGCACTCTAGATTTTTATATGATGCACTCATTTTTATTGGTGCACCCTTTACACCAAAACAATTGAGTACTTTCTAACACTGATATTAGGTAAGTTAATTAGGTAATACCTAACTTAATTCACTTACTCAATGATTGTTGGTAAAGAAGTTCAATCAATGTCAGTACATACAATGTTTTGTAACAGCTACCAAAATTTAGTGGTTGTATTTATAATCTTTGAACACATACTTATATTTCCAAACATTATTTACATCTGCTTATGATTTACAAATTCCTCTAAAGCCAAACAGTAACTCAGCGAGACAAACAGTTTGGAATCAATTTATTTATTTGCTGCAAAACACTGCATGCAAGTAGACAAATCAACAATTTCTTGACAATCTTATTCTACATACACTCACTCAAACACAAGTGACTGCATATGCATCTATGCATACATACACTTAAACAGACCTCTCTCTCCATCCACCCCCAACAACCCTAGGGTTGCCATACATACAAAAATACAGAGATTCCTAGATGATAACTTCGTATCAGATTAAATGTTCACTCCCAACAGTATCAATACAAGTGACACCTTTGCTTCTTTCTGTAGTCACACATCACAAGGCAACAGCAGAGCAGTAGAGAGCTTTTAATACTATTACTCCACAAATAATAGGGTTACAGACTCTGTTGGTATAATCTTTATTAGGAAGAAAATAAAATGTATGTGTCACGGTTCCGCTCTGGGCTTGGGTTTTTTCGTGTGTGTTTTGTCATTGTTAACCAGCTATTAGTCTATTAGGTTCACTTTACCGTGTGTTACTACTCCTTCCCCGCGTTATCTGATTATGCACTGCACCTGCACTTCCTTGTTAGATCCTCATTAGGGTGGCCGCATTTGACTTGAGTAGACGTTTGCATGCGGATGCATCCGTTTGCAGCCTGACGCTGAAAATGTTGCATTGTGGTTAGAAATTGTGTCCGACATGCCCGAAATGTGTGAGGTTGTCACGAGTTGTCACAACAATGCGACCATGACACATGACCCGAAAACTCGCGGGAGCATGACGCTTACAGACAAATCGTACAGACCTTTGCAGTTGCCTCCACACAACTGCAAGTGGCTAGCTAACGCCTCCTCGGTGACGCTACTTTGCCATGGTTGGTTAAAAGTTCACTGACGTCTGTGCACGTGCATTGTCCGGTGCTCCCCGACTGGACTTGTCATCTGAAGTGTACGTTATTGTACTCCAATTTGAAGATATATCTCTTCTCTTTATTTTTACCTTGTTCTGATGGTTTATCTGACGCTGTCAAGCCCGGCCCATTATTTATTTAATTATTAATCCCATTTCTATTTCATTGTTCGTGTCATATACCTACTTATGGTCTTTGTTTTATGGTTTTGCTGTCTTAGTTTTCATGTTTGTGTTGTGGAGCACTTTGGGGCAACTCGTTTTGTTCCAATGTTAATCTAAACAATAAGAAAGACTGGACTTGAATTAAACTCTCAGTGCACCCCACTACAACCATAGACTGTAGAGGACTACAACCCCCGACCTCCCTCTCCACACATGACTTGTGTGTCATCTGCTACGATGATCGGGGAGGCGCGAGCTCAGTCTCGTTAGAATTTGTGTTCGACTTTATTTTCCTCATTTAATGCCCACCCCTGCTGTGACCAGCAATTCTCGTTGACGTATGCAGCCAGTTGCAGACGGGCGGACTCGAATCTCGAACGAGCCTACTATCTCTCTCACTCGTTCTCCTCGCTTCACGAACGCTGTAATCATCCGTCTCACCTGCACTTCCTGGTTTGTGATTATCACGAGTTATTCAATCATTCTACTCACCTGCACTCCTCGTTCACGCTCGTTTAGTTCCCGGGGTTTCCACTACTTATACTCGCCCTTCTCACTCACTCCTTGTCAATCCGTCTGCGAACCCACGGTGTATTCCTCGGCAAGCTTTTTGACTCCTGGCTTCTTCTTTGTCTGCGTAGCAGTTCTCCCAGTGTCTGTCTGTTCCCTGTTTGTACTGTTTTCCCTGCCTGCTTATCTCCAGTCTTCGGTTGCCGACTCCTGCCTGTCCCTGACTCCGCCTGGCTCTCCCACTCCTGGCTACGACTTCGGATCGTCCCTGGCTCTCCCTGGTTCTTCTGTCCTCCAGTGCCGACCTCTGCCCGTCCTCGACACTGCTCAACGCTCCAGCCCTGGTGAACGACTCCAGCCCATCCTCAACACTGCTCTACGCTCCAGCCCTGGTGAACGACTCCTGCCCGTTCTCGACACTGCTCAACGCTCCAGCCCTGGTGAACGACTCCTGCCCGTCTTCGACCCTGCTCCGCGTGCCTGCCCTGGTTATCGACTCCTGCCTGCCCCCGACCAAGCTCTGCTCTTCTGCCCCTGGTACCGACCATCGCCTGCCCACGACTCTTCGCCTGCTTCCGGGAGTGGGTACTCACTGCCCGTCTGCCTGGGTGTCTCGCCGCGCCGTTGTGGATACCTACCTGCTCTCCGGAGCTGTTGACTTTATCCCTTTTCCCCCAACCCTTAATAAACTTCTTTTGAGGTCACGCATTTGGGTCTACCTGTCTGTCTGTCCGGGTTTTGTGACAGTGTGGCTTTTTACCTTCCCCCCCAAACTTTGCTGTGGAATACAACATGGTAATGAGTATCAAGTACAGTACATTTCAGGTATTGGTATGAAGTTGATATTTTACCATCATAATCCATATTAGTGACTACAGATATGCTTACAATACACACATACTCACCCCCAAACTCATACAACACTCCTACACCTATCTCTTTTTTACCTCAAAAACTATGAATGTATACAGAACACCCTCTGTTATGATCCCAATGTCTTAATTTTCATTATTGCAATGCAGTGGACGTAGACGTACATCTCTGTAATCTGTTCATCATCAGTGGCCGCCTGCAATACAGAACACAAAAGTATTTGATCAGAACTCACTTTAAACATGTCAAGAGAAAACATTTAAACCATTCGATTTCACTTTTCAGGTCATTATGGCCAGCAGGCCTATTTACACTTTGTTTTGTTTGCCTGAGATAAAGAACTGATCAAAAACAGTTTTTTTTAACCCTTTTGTGATGAAGGGAGACTTAACACCTGAAACCATAATCAAGAAACAACCAAGAGCGCATTTTGATCTACATACATTCATTTACCCCACTTAATAGAGATCGGTGTCCAGACCAAACTTAATCTCAGATTGAGGTAATCGGTTGCGGAGCCAAGCTAGTACAAAATACCTACAGTTAGTGGGTAAATACAAATTTTTATCCAGAGTATCCAAACTAATGCATAACGCACAATACTAGTGGTCTCCAATTGGGGGCAGGCTACAGGATTCATGCTGTATTACAGCTGGTCATCAGAACCATGGAGGTATTATAATAACTTCAGAAAATGAGGAAGTCCCAACAACCTTCATTTTATAAAGAAAATGCCAGGCTAGTCAACTTAGCCAAACTTGTGTACAGTTTTTGATGTTCAAAATGGAGTTTCATGGGTCTCATTTCCACCCCCATTTTATTTAGCCAATTAAGTGCCATGTTACTGATTGACATGAGGTAGAGAAAAAAGTTATATTGAGGAAGGGCATTGGATGTTCAAAAATGGATGGTGACGTAGCTCGGGGACACCCTCAGAGTGGAGCACACACCAATCAGAATAGAGGAAATGGGGGTGTGGATATGATGAAATTCTTGGAAAATGGCAACGAGGAAGTGCCTTGCTAATCAGCTGAAGCTAACTAGCCAAATCATGACCCCCCTGATCGGGACAGCTGTCTTGCCTGATGTCAGTGATTGCCTCATGGCAATGTCGCTGATTGGTCAGCCTAGTTGCCCTGCTTAATATCCTGCATCTAGCGACAGCCTTGCACATAATTGTTTTAGCATTGTCTAAAGGGTCAATTCCTAATGCCTATGTCGCCTGGATATGCGGGGTGTGGATATGATGAAATTCTTGGAAAATGGCAACGAGGAAGTGCCTTGCTAATCAGCTGAAGCTAACTAGCCAAATCATGACCCCCCTGATCGGGACAGCTGTCTTGCCTGATGTCAGTGATTGCCTCATGGCAATGTCGCTGATTGGTCAGCCTAGTTGCCCTGCTTAATATCCTGCATCTAGCGACAGCCTTGCACAGAATTGTTTTAGCATTGTCTAAAGGGTCAATTCCTAATGCCTATGTCGCCTGGATAAAATTTAAATGCTTTTGCACAGGTGGCACCAAGCTGTTTTGGTCTGTTTTGAAAGCACCAGGCACATCAGATTCAGAGATATATGCCCATGTATAAGCACCACAAATGACCACAATTCGACGAGACAAGATGACAGATGGCTTAAAATATGACTTAATGTAATAATTATGTGTTGGGATTGGGAAATTTGCATATTGATACCAAGCACACTTACAATGACTGGTATTGTAAGTATTACACAATGTCATTTGGTCATAATGCCTTTAGTAGCCTTGTCAATGTACTGTCTGTACTGTGATAATACACATTAAAAGTGGTTTCAGCTGATCAAAGCTTTGATGAAGTCGCCCTCTCTCTGTTTGCTTTCATGGTCTACCACTACTTGCAGGCTACATGCATAAGCAGTGCCTACGGTGCTTGAAATAAACAATGTGCCTTGAATGTGTCTTCAAGCTAATGTTATGCTAAGATAATCCTTTGTAAATACTAGAGTTACACAAACATAAACATAAGTAGCTACCTAATATGGAACAGGAAATTCAGAGTTCATACAATAAATACAGTTTATTATGTCCCTGAGGAGAGTGAATAAGTGACTTACAAGATTTGCTAGCTTACAGCTAGCTACCTACTCACCAGAGTATGAGACTTTCTGTTGCTTGAGGCTTTCCCAAATTCCAATCAGCTGAGAACAGGTGCAGTTCTCATACGAGACGTGGGTGGCGCAATCTCTCAGAATGGGACGCTGTCATTTTTTAGAAGTAGACCTACTCAATTTCTTTAGAACTTGTGGAAAACAGTGAATATACATTTAGAAACAGTGATACATGTACTTACTGCAACAGTTGAGTTTAGGTATAAGTGAAACAAATAATTTTGCTAAAGGTTACCAGAAATATTAGGAGTATCTTTGAAATGTAATGTATTAGCCAAATACTTTTTTGTGGAATGAACTGTAACTATACAACTAGATTTAAGAAAACAGTAGTGTTGAAGTGTTAGCCATTTATTTTGGTATTTATGAATGAAGAAGATGACTGAACCCATACGACTATGATTTTAAGGTAGTTTAGTCTTGTGCTACTGTGATATTTACAGCAGCCCCGAATGACTTTTTACACTTGGCAGGTCTCTCACTTACTCTCAGTATTTTTTTTACTAAGTTGATTTTTTTTATTTGTTATAAATTGCAGAGTGGCACAGACTGCAAAATGGTGTACCGATCTGCTTAATGTTTATCATTTTAGTGACAGCCTTAATACCTTTAAAAAGTTTCACTTATTAGTGTCTCATTTTTACATGCAAGTTAGTCATTTCCACACTGGAGACAGTATGACTTAAACAGAGATGGACAGTAGCTGAGTAAATGTACTCAACTGTACTTAAGTACAATTTTCAATTATTTGTACTTTACTTGAGTATAAAAAAATAGCAACTTGTGACTTTCAGTTTACTACATTTTCAAGGCAAACATTGTGGTTTTTACTCCACTACATTTGAAATGTGGGCATGAAGTACTCATTACGTACATTGATGAGAGGTGGATACACTCAACTCCTGTGTAAAAAGTATGCAATTACAGTGCAATTACAGTTGCATTGAAACATGGCTTTGAAGTAACGTTGCAATAATGAGATAGATCATATCGAAATTTGAAGTGTCTTAACTTCATTCAATCAATTTGAACTTGGCAGTGATCATAATGGCAATGGCAGATAATGACAATTGCTTATTAAAACATTCATAATAAAGTTGGAATGAAAAAAGACACTTGACGTTCACCGCACATCTTTGCAACTAAATATTAAATTTACCACTCCAATTGAGTTATTCTTTTTTTGTTCAGCTGTTTCAGACTTGTTAGTAGAGAATGAAAAACGTCATTGCATTGATGCTTTTAAACATGGACTAGGAATTACATTCTCCCAAAGATTTTTTCAAACTACAGAGCTTCCCCAAGTACACAATTTGTTGTAATTTACAACATTATCTTAAATCACCACAGCTATACACAGATCTATTTACAAGGCAAAGGATAAAAAGCAGCAATGATCATTTTCAAAAAACTAGGCTATGTTGCAATTATCTTTATTGGAAGTGTATTTGCATCTAAATTATTTTATATTAGGGTAAGAGGTAAAAACCTTGTATAGTTAAACAAATTACATTAGGTAGGCCCAAAAATATGAAAATAGTGACGTGTGTATAAACAATTAAAGATCAGGTCAAGTTTTAGTTACCTGTCTATGGTCCTACATTATCAAAAACATAAAGAAAAAAGGAAATACTTGTATTTTTAATACTTAAGTATTTATAAAAACAACTACTTTTGTACTTGTACTTGAGTAGAAGGCATAGCAACTTTCACATGTAGTGGAGTAATATTTGACTAGAAGTATCTATACTTTCACTTAAGTAAAGAAATTGTGTACTTTGTCCGCCTCTAGACTTAAAAAAACATAGTTTAATGGAAGAACTAAAAATACTCACCTCATGGGGAAAATGGAAAGCAGAACAAGAGAAATACACAAACACAGGAACGGGGGACCAAGGCCACAGAAACAGGCTTGGTCTGCATGTGAGAGGGTACCATACCAGGCTTCACTACATATGAGTTGAGTGTGAGGGCTTTAAGAAGGGGGACTGCAGAGGTAGAACCAGATCTGATAATTGGGTTGTGTCCTGTATCATGAACATGTGTTACCTAAATGGTGCTAACCAACAAAAAAGATGTTGTACAGTGACCACTTCTTCTACCTAGGATTTGGCCTATGTTTGCCATGCCTTTGTTTACTCTTAGGTTGCTGTATCCTCCTTTGGTTCTTTGGATAAAAGTGTCTGCTAAGTGTAATGTAATGTAATGTTTCCTTCATTTGAAGGGTTAGTATAGATGTACCAAATTAACTGTCATGACTGTCAGCAACTGGTCAATTGTTTCGAAGCGATCTCCTGTAACCTTATTTCGAAGCAATCTACTATGAGATATGTATTCAGATACTGTGCTCTATGCTACTCAGGCATTGTTGTCTGCAAAACCTTTTCCCTCTGCTTCACAGTGAATGCGACAATGAATGGGACACTTATTGACATTGGGGAATGGAAACACCCCATCCTCAATCTATTGGCAACAATAATAGTAACCAAACAATAATTTCATAATTGATTTTATTGTACTTTATTTTAAAGGTCAGTTGATGTAAGTGTGTACTTTACTTTTGTTAAATGGCTGTTGAGCTGTCATCCTTCTCATCAAGCTCCAGACAAGGATACAAGGATACTGTCAGGGTTCTGGACACTGGCCACCTGCTGGCCAACTGTGGAACTCTTTTTGACAGCTCTTTGTTGTGATGCTCCATGTGCTTTTGTTTTCAGTGTCTGCCCCGCCCCTCACCCAATCATTGTTCAATTAGTGTCTGCTGCGTTTTATTTGCTTGTTTGGTGGCCAGGGTATTTAAGCCCTGGTTATCCTCTGTTCTGTCTCTGATCGTCTGACCCTTGTCTGCCTGTTTCTGAGATCTGTTAGTACATTTTGTAAGTAAAGTTCTGTTTTTCTACGAATACCTGGTTCTGGAGCCTTGTACCTTTGTTGGATTTTTTGGGATTGTAACTTTGCACCTTTGTTGGATTTTTTGGGACTGTGACTTTTTGCCTTTTGGTTTTGTGGTTTTAAACCACTTGGACCTGAGCTCTTTGGATTACCTGTGCTTTATACTTTGGATTTTTTCTGTTATTTGCCTGAGCCACCTTTGTTCAGCTGTTCTGAGTTTTTTGATTGTGTTTTTGAACTGCCACCCTTGCCACTTGGTCTCTGTTTCCAATAAACTCTGCTTCTCAGCCGTACTCTGGTCTGCATTTGGGTCTCTGTCCGAAAAACCCTGACAGATACAAGGATACAAGGAGTTTTATTTGTCACGTACATAGACATACTGGGTAGTAGGACATGCAGTGAAACTGATGGTTGGACTCTGACAGAGGAACAGCAGAACATGTTCTCTATGTCCATGGGCGTGTCCATGGGCTAAACTTTAATGTTTTACCTGTGTAGACTTAAAATAATGAAATTAGAAAATGTTATAATAGAATGCCTTGGGTTAACCCTAGACAACAGAAGGAGGATTGTCCATCTCAGCATGACATGTTCTGGGCACCTGTGCTCCTTCACCATGGGCTGTATCTGGTTCATTCTCCAGGGCCCACTTGATGTGGCTGGTCTGATTCTTGTTGAGGCTCAGTCACATTGTTAAGCCTCATATCTTCCACCAGCTTTTTGACGGTTGTCACCCAGGCAGGCTCTCACCAGCCCCTCATTATGTGCTGTCTTCAATCTCCTTTTCCATGCCCAGTGACAGGAATAGGCCACGTGAAGTGCAGTAATATTGTGACTTCAGCATAAGGCAATGTCAAAGAGTGTGCAACTGTCAGAGCAGAATTATTCTACAATTCTAATTGGTGCACATTAAATGTTTTTGTGATTTTGCTAAAATGCAACTTAGTAGAGTATACACTGTAAAAAGTCATTCGGGGGTGTTGTAAATATCATAGTAGCACAATATTAAACTACCTTAAAATCATAGTCATATGGGTTCAGTCATCTTCTTCACTCATAAATACCAAAATAAATGGCTAACGCTTCAACAGTAATGTTTCCTTAAATCTAGTTGTATAGTTACAGTTCATTCCACAAAAACATAAAAGTATTTGGCTAATACATTACATTTCAAAGATACTCCTAATATTTCTGGTAACCTTTAACAAGATTATTTGTTTAACTTACGCCTAAACTCAACTGTTGCAGTAACTACATGTGTCACTGTTTCTAAATGTATATTCACTGTCTTCCACAAGTTCTAAAGAAATTGAGTAGGTCTACTTCTAAAAATGACAGCGTCCCATTCTGAGAGATTGCGCCACCCACGTCTCGTATGAGAACTGCACCTGTTCTCAGCTGATTGGAATTTTGGAAAGTCTCAAGCAACAGGAAGTGTCATAGTCTGGGGAGTAGGTAGCTAGCTGTAAGCTAGCAAATCTTGCAAGTCACTTATTCACTCTCCTTAGGGACATAATAAACTGTATTTATTATATGAACTCTGAATTTCCTGTTCTATATTAGGTAGCTACCTATGTTGTTGTTTATGTAACCCTAGCGTTGACAAAGGATTATCTTAGCATAACGTTAGCTTGAAGACACATTCAAGGCACATTGTTTATTTCAAGCACTGTAGGCACTGCTTATGCATGTAGCCTGCAAGTAGTGGTAGACTAATCAAGGCTTTGATCAGCTGCACTTTTAATGTGTATTATGAAACTAAGTACATTGACAAGGCTACTAAAGGCATTATGACCAAATGAAATCGTGTAATACTTTGAGGGAACCAGTCATTGTAAGTGTGCTTGGTAACAATATGCAAATTTCCCAATCCCAACACATAATTATTACATTAAGTCATATTTTAAGCCATCTGTTATCTTGTCTCTGGTCGAATTGTGGTCATTTGTGGTGTTGTATAGTGAAAAGTTTTTGTGCAAAAGCAGTTAAATTTTATCCAGGTGACATAGCCGTTAGGAATTAATCCATTAAGACCCTTTAGACAATTCTAAAACAATTCGTGCAAGACTGTCATTAGATGTAGGCTATCAAGCAGGGCAACTAGGCTGACCAATCAGTGACATTGCCATCAGGCAATCACTGACATCAGGCAGGACAACAGTCCCGATCAGGGGGGTCATGATTTGGCTGGTTAGCTTCAGCTGATTAGCAAGGATTAGCAAGACCCATGACACTCCATTTTGAACCTCAAAAAATGTACTCAAGTTTGGCGAAGTTCACTAGCCCGGCATTTACTATTGAAATTAATGGGGTTGGAACTTCCTCATTTTCTCCAGTTATTATAATACCTCCATGGTTCTGATGACCAGCTGTAATACAGCATGAATCCTGTAGCCTGCCCCCAAGTGGAGACCACTAGTATCGTGCGTTATGCATTAGTTTGGATACTCTGGATAAAAATCAGTATATACCCCCTAGTTGTAGGTATTTTGTACTAGCTTGGCTCCGCAACCGATTACCTCAATCTGAGATTAAGTTTGGTCTGGACACTGATCTCTATGAAGTGGGGTAAATGAATGTATATAGATCAAAATGCAGCTCTTGGTTGTTTCTTGATTATAGTTTCAGGTGTTAAGTCTCCCTCCATTAGGGGTATTTGATCAGTTCTTTATCTCAGGCAAACAAAACAAAGTGCAAATAGGCCTGCTGGCCATAATGAGCTGAAGAGTGAAATCGAATGGTTTAAATGTTTTCTCTTGACATGTTTAAAGTGAGTTCTGATCAATTACTTTTGTGTCCTGTATTGCAGGCAGCCACTGATGATGAACAGATTGCAGAGATGTATGTCTACGTACACTGCATTGCAATAATTAAAATCAAGATATTATGATCATAATAGAGGGTGTGAGAGTGCTTTATGCCCTTGGAGTTGTTGCACAGGCATTCTGTTTCCTGAATTAGGATTGACCTACGTACTCAATCTACAGTAATGTGCAAACATTTTAAGAAGGTGTGAAAAAAATGCTGTCAACTTGGAATGCCTTCAAAAATGGAAGTGTTAATTATTTATGTTCATCCATTAACAAAATGCAGTAATGCAGTGACTGAACAAAAGAAAAACCTAAATCAAATCAATATTTGTTGTGACCACCCTTTGCTTTCAAAAGAGCATCAATTTTTCTAGGTATACTTGCATAGAGTTTTTGAAGGAACTTGGCTGGTAGCTTGCACCAAACATCTTGAAGAACTAATGACAGATCCTCTGTGGATGTAGGCTTCCTGACATAGTTGGTTGATCATACACCTGACCATAATCCTGCAAAATCCCTGAGTTGTGTGCACCCCTGTGCGTGTACACTTTGTGTGAATTGATGCTGGTTTGAAGGCACCTGCCTAAATCTTTGCACAGTACTGTATCTTTTTAGCCATCCAAATGTTGCACCAATAAAATTGAGTACTCCATAGGTTGACTTTTTACAGTGTAAAAAGTCAACCTATGGAGTACTCAATTTTATTGGTGCAACATTTTTACACACATAAAAATTGAGTAGATCGTAACACAGTGAAATTAAGTACACTTGCTTAATAAATAAAGAAAAGTATATGTAAAAAAATTAAGCAGAAACTAAGAGATCATTTTTTGGGGGAAAAATGTATACAAGCCAGTACTTATAGTTACAATTCCTAAGCACATACATTTATGTTCATAAGTGAAATCAGCTTAAGGTTTAAATATTTCTCTACCTTTATATGTTGACTGTTGATATTAATATTTTCTAATAGCAATTTATGTTTGTAATATTTCAATTATGGTTGTGATTTCAGTTAATGATGCCAATGTCATATTTTATTAGGTGATAACATTAAGAATAATCGGCACTCTAATTTTTTTATATGATGCTCTCATTTTTATTGGTGCACCCTTTACACCAAAAAAATTGAGTACTTTCGAACACTGATATTAGGTAAGTTAACTTCACTTATTCAATGATTGTTGGTGAAGAAGTTCAATCAATGTCAGTACATACAATGTTTTGTAATAGCTACCAAAATACAGTGGTTGTATTATATTCTTTGAATAAATACATATATTTCCAAACATTAATTACATTTGCTTATGGTTTACAAATTCCTCTAAAGCCAAACAGTAACTCAGCAAGACAAACAGTTTGGAATCAATTTATTTATGTGCTGCAAAACACTGCATGCAAGTACAAAAATCAACAATTTCTTGACAATCTTATTCTACATACACTCACTCACACACAACTGACTGCATATGCATCTATGCATACATACACTTAAACAGACCTCTCTCTTTCCATCCACCCCCAACAACCCTATTCTAGGGTTGCCATACATACAAAAATACAAAGATTCCTACATGATAACTTCATATCAGATACAATTTTCACTCCCAACAGTATCAATACAAGTGACACCTTTGTTTTTTTCTGTAGTCACACATCACATGGCAACAGCAGAGCAGTAGAGAGCTTTTAGCTCACACACAGACCTGCCATCATAAGCAGCTGAATACATGAATGTAATATGTCTTAGACTGTGTTGGTATAATCTTCATTAGAAAGAAAATAAAATATGTCTTTTTACCTTCCCCCAAAACTTGGCTATGGAATACAACATGGTAATGAGTATCAAGTACATTCAGGTATTGGTATGAAGTTGACATTTTAGCATCATAATCTATATTAGTGACTACAGATATGCTTGCAATACACACATACACACCCCCAAACTCATACAACACTCCTATATCTATCTCTTTTTTTACCTCAAAAACTATGAATGTATACAGAACATGGCACTTGCAAACAAAAAATAAAACCTACAGAATATGACCATCACTCTTTTTACCAAGCTGGACAACTACTCAATGCCATGTGGGGTATAACAAAAAAGTACAGATAATGTTTAAGGACTTTGGGGTAGATTAGGTTCATCAAGTTATAAGAAGAGTTTCTGAAGAACCTCAAAAGTAAATTGAAGAGATTTTGGATAATGTACAGTAAGGTGCAAAAGTTTTAGGCAGGTATGAAAAAATGCTGTCAACTAGGAATGCCCTCAAAAAATGGAAGTGTTAGTCATTTATGTTCATCAATTAACAAAATGCAGTGACTGAACAAAAGAGAAAACTTCAATCAAATCAATATTTTGTGTGACCACCCTTTGCCTTCAAAAGAGCATCCATTCTTCTAGGTATACTTGCATAGAGTTTTTGAAGGAACTCGGCTGGTAGCTTGCACCAAACAGAACATCTTGAAGAACTAACCACAGATCCTCTGTGGGTGTAGGCTTCCTGACATATACAACCAATTTGGCATAATTTGTTGATTATACACCTGACTATATTCCTGCAAAATCCCTGACTTTGTGTGTACACTTTGTGTGCACCTGCCTAAAACTTGTCAAAAACAACTTATGCCCATCAAGTACTTTCAGCCTTATGGGTGTTTTAACATTACACATGTGGATGGCTAAAAAGATACAGTACTGTGCAAAGATTTAGGCAGGTGCCTTCAAACCAGCATCAATTCACACAAAGTGTACACACACAGGGGTGTACACAAAGTCGGGGATTTTGCAGGATTATAGTCAGGTGTATGATCAACCAACTACACAAAGTTGGTTGTATATGTCAGGAAGCCTACATCCACAGAGGATCTGTCATTAGTTCTTCAAGATGTGTGGCGCAAGCTACCAGCCAAGTTCCTTCAAAAACTCCATGCAAGTATACCTAGAAAAATTGATGCTCTTTTGAAGGCAAAGGGTGGTCATACCAAATATTGATTTGATTTAGGTTTCTCTTTTGTTCAGTCACTGCATTTTGTTAATTGATGAACATAAATAATTAACTCTTCCATTTTTGAAGGCATTCCAAGTTGACAGCATTTTTTTCACACCTTCCTAAAACTTTTGCACATTACTGTAGATTGAGTACGTAGGTCAATCCCAACTGAAGAAACAGAATGCCTGTGCAAGATCTCCAAGGGCATGAAGCACTCTCACACCCTCTATTATGATCACAATATCTTGATTTTCATTATTGCAATGCAATGTACGTAGACATACATCTCTGCAATCTGTTCATCATCAGTGGCCACCTGCAATACAGGACACAAAAGTCATTGATCAGAACTCACTTTAAACATGTCAAGAGAAAACATTTAAACCATTCGATTTCACTCTTCAGCTCATTATGGCCAGCAGGCCTATGTGCACTTTGTTTTGTTTGCCTGAAATAAAGAACCGATCAAATACCCCTGATGGAGGGAGACTTAACACCTGAAACCATAATCAAGAAACAACCAAGAGCTGCATTTTGATCTACATACATACATTTACCCCACTTCATAGAGGTCGGTGTCGAGACCAAACTCAATCTCAGATTGAGGTAATCGTTTGTGGAGCAACAAGCTAGTACAAAATACCTACAACTAGGGGGTAAATACTGATTTTTATCCAGAGTATCCAAACTAATGCATAACGCATGATACTAGTGGTCTCCACTTGAGGGCAGGCTACAGGATTCATGCTGTATTACAGCTGGTCATCAGAACCATGGAGGTATTATAATAACTGGAGAAAATGAGGAAGTTCCAACTCCATTAATTTCAATAGTAAATACTGGGCTAGTGAACTTAGCCAAACATGAGTAATTTTTGAGCATCAAAATGGAGTTTCATGGGTCTTATTTCCACTCCCATTTTATTTAGCCAATTAAGTGTCGCTTTACTGAGTGACATGACGTAGAGCAAAAAGTTATATTGAGGATAGGCATTGGATGTTCAAAAATGGATGGTGACATAGCTCAGGGACACCTTTAGAGTGGAGCACACACCAATCAGAATAGAGGAAATCGGGGTGTGGATATGATGAAATTCCTGGAAAATGGCAACGAGGAAGTGCCTTGCTAATCAGCTGAAGCTAACCAGCCAAATCATGACCCCCTGATCGGGACAGCTGTCCTGACTGATGTCAGTGATTGCCTGATAGCAATGTCGCTGATTGGTCAGCCTAGTTGCCCTGCTTGATAGCCTACATCTAGTGATAGCCTTGCACAGAATTGTTTTAGAATTGTCTAAAGGGTCTTAATGGGTCAATTCCTAATGGCTATGTAGCCTGGATAACATTTATTGCTTTTACACAGGTAGCACCAGGCTGTTTTGGTCTGTTTTGAAAGCACCAGGCACATCAGATTCAGAAATATATGCCTATGTATAAGGACTTAGAACATAAAAATGTTTTCACTATACAACACCACAAATGACCACGATTTGACAAGACAAGATAACAGATGGCTTAAAATATGACTTAATGTAATAATTATGTGTTCGGATTGGAAAATTTGCATATTGCTACCAAGCACACTTACAACTATATGTCACTAGGAGGCGCTATGCTTCAAGTGAGTGTTTATGGGCTGGGTCGATATGCCTCTGTAACACCGACATACTAACGCAAAATCGTTCTCTTGGGCAAAATTGTTGACTTGGGCAAAATTGCTTCGGTGAAAAACATCGCCCCCTACGATGAAATGTCACAAAATTTAGTACACATCAAAAGAAAGCTGTTTAGAGTTGGCATGTCAAATTTGACCAAATTTGAGGAATTAAAAGCTAAGATATGGACTTTTGAAGAATTTTAAGCTACGTGTTAAATGTTCATTGACGTGTAACTTAAAAACGGTTTATCTCAAGATAAATCCTTTGATAAATTTTTGTCAGCATTGTCTGTAGATGACATATACCAAATTTGGTGACGGCCTATGACGAGTTCGTTCAAATTTTTTTTCGCAATGTTAAAATTTCACGGAAATTGTTTTTGTTGGAAGTGGGCGTCGACCAGTGCTTTCAATGTGTGAGGGTCAATAGATTTCACGATAAAAAAAAAGTTGTTGTAAACATTAGCATTCTCTAGATAATAGGCAAAATATCATTTTTTACAATTACAGCGCCCCCTATGGACCAAATTTTATGGCATGTGCTGTGATGTTAGAGGTCTTTGTGGTGATTATGCATGATGTATTTTGCGCAGTTCCCACCTTCTCGGTCCAAGATATTGGCAACTCAAAATACCAATTTAGGCATTTACCCATATCACTAGGTGGCGCTATGCTTCAAATGAGTGATTATGGGCTGAGTCGATACGTCTCTGTAACACCAACATATCACAAAAATTTCATGTGATTGGGTGAAACATTCATTGACTTATTCAGCAAAAACTTTTACCGGTCTCCCCCTCTTTGACGGACACTGGCACAGCGGGGGGGTGGCCCTTGGGGACCAAAAGCTTCTAGTCGCTCAAAAAGTGCTAGGGCTACATGCCTACAAAGATTCACGGCAACACTATAATGACCGCTTTTAGCGGCGGTCATAATGACTGGTTCCCTCAAAGTATTACACGATTTCATTTGGTCATAATGCCTTTAGTAGCCTTGTCAATGTACTTAGTTTCATAATACACATTAAAAGTGGTTTTAGCTGATCAAAGCCTTGGTGAGTCTACCACTACTTTCAGGCTACATGCATAAGCAGTGCCTAGTGCTTGAAATAAACAATGTGCTTTGAATGTGTCTTCAAGCTAACGTTATGCTAAGATAATCCTTTGTCAACGCTAGGGTTACATAAACAGCAACATAGGTAGCTACCTAATATGGAACAGGAAATTCAGAGTTCATATAATAAATACAGTTTACTATGTCCCTGAGTAGTGTGAATAAGTGACTTGCAAGATTTGGTAGCTTACAGCTAGCTAGCTACTCACCAGAGTATGAGGCTTCCTGTTGCTTGAGGCTTTCCAAAATTCCAATCAGCTGAGAACAGGTGCAGTTCTCATACTAGACGTGGGTGGCGCAATCTCTCAGAATGTGATGCTGTCATTTTTTAAAAGTAGACCTACTCAATTTTTTTAGAACTTGTGGAAGACAGTGAATATAAATTTAGAAACAGTGATACATGTATTTACGGCAACAGTTGAGCTTAAGCGTAAGTGAAACAAATAATTTTGTTAAAGGTTACCAGAAATATTAGGAGTATCTTTGAAATGTAATGTATTAGCCAAATACTTTTTCGTTTTTGTGGAATGAACTGTAACTATACAACTAGATTTAAGAAAACATTTGTGTTGAACTGTTAGCCATTTATTTTGGTATTTATGAGTGAAGAAGATGACTGCACCCATATGACTATGATTTTAAGGTAGTTAAATATTGTGCTACTGTGATATTTACCTCGCCCCTGAATGACTTTTTACAGTGTAGAGTTACTTTATTGATCCTGAAGGAAATTAAGGAAAGGAAATTACTTTGAAATCATTACTACAGTGAAAGGTCAAATTATTAATAATAGATTTATGTAGGATATTAAATGGTTAATATTACTTGCACACAGACATACAAATAGAAGGAGAGAGGAATACACTTAATTTCACAAAGTTGATCTCACACACTCATACAAAGTGAGAGGGAGAGAGAGAGCGATGACCACCACCCCATCCACACGAGTAAGTTAGACCCCTTCCATTGTCATTACTGAGGCTATGTGTTGTGCTACATGTGCCTACTCAATCAGAGTGCAGAAAAATCTACATTTTTGTTGGTTATTACATAACGCACCATGTTATTTGTCAGGTGGAAGAATTGAGCACAATTGCCAATGCAGGTGAAAGTTTTTAATGGCAAACTTAGGTAACACACAAGTCGCAAAACACCCAGAAGATAAAAGCAACTGCAAAAATTCAGCTTCACAAAACAGAGTCTCAGGTTGTCTGTGCGTCAAACAAAGGCACAGTTCAAACTGAGGCTTCTCACAAAAGGTAGTCCCAGAAAAAACTGCACATCAAACGAAGGTAACAAGCAGGGGCTAAACCAAGCAGGGGCTAAACCAAGGCACATGAGAGACAGGCAGAGTTGGTTACTGTGAGTAGTGATGGGACCTCTCAAGGGAGGTGTCGGAGCTTGCATCGAGCAAAAAGGGCATGCCAGATGAAGTCACAGTGTTGAGGCTTGTATTGTTACAATAAAATCACATGATTGATGACAAATGAAGCTTCAGTGAACTAATATGCACAAATGTACATTTATTGTATCACCTTTAATTCAAGAAACGAGGAAGTCAACACGCAGCAATGATAGCTTATTGACACTTGAATAAAGAACGCAAAACCACATTTCGCTGTGTTTGGTCTCTCACGGTTCGAGGCTTCGAGCCATGATTCAGCACAATAAGGAAATTGGTTTGGAGATTCATTTGGGGCATCATTGCCCATCACTGACTGTGAATCCAAAAGAGTTTAGCAGGAGAGAAAAACCACACTGTTCCTTGTGAGGGGTAGCTTGAGGAGAAGGGCTCAGGAGACTCCCGTTTGCAGGCAAAAATGAGTGAACACCAACAACCAATGACTGGCCATTTTTAAAATGGCTCACTTCCTCACTGGCTGGGCCAAGCCACCCCTTTGCTGACTCCTCAGCAACCTCTGCTGTCCTGCTGGGCAAACCAGATCCTTAACCATGACAGGATCCCCCCTCTAAGGACCGACACCCAACAATCCAGGAAGGACTCCTGAATCAGAGATGCGTCCAGGATATCCCTTTGTGGTACCCAAGAGTGTTCCTCCAGTCCATAGCCCTCCCAGTCTGCTAGGAACTCCAAGCCCCGACCTCGCCGGCAGACAGGAGCCTCTTCACTGCATATGCTGGCCCTTCCTCCACCATCCGAGAAGGCGGAAGAGTCTGGGGTGCTGGGGAGAGAGGAGAGGACACTATCTTGCGTAGCAAAGACACATGAAAAACTGGGCTCACCCTCATAGACTGAGGAATAGACAGCAGGTAAGATACTGAATTAAATATGCATGTGACTCTAAAGGGTTCCACATACCTTGGTGCAAGTTTCTTAGACTCCCCAGGGATTGGCAGCCTTTTGGTGGACACCCAGACTCCTCCGGGGTGTAGAACACTGCCACCCGTCTGTCTGACTCTTGTGGTGATTAGAGGCCTTGAGGAGGCTCTGATGAACCTGGCTCACTTCCTCAGTGCCTGGGCCGAGCCACCCCTTTGCTGACTCCTCAGCGACCTTTGCTGTCCTGGTGGGCAAACCGGATCCTGAACCATGACATTATTACATTTCCATCCCAAAAAAAAATCAGCTCCTGCATTTTGTTAACCTGGTAAACCAACCCCTCGTACTTCATTTCATTTTGTAAAGAGGGTCTGAAGCGGAGGCCGTGAGAAACGATATCTTCCTGAAGGTGTGGACTCTGCTGAAGTTTAAAACAAGAGGCTTTGCCTTTACCCAATCGCTAATGTCTAGTCGTCACGTATGCAGTTAGCCTACCTACCCACTACAATTTAAATGTAGCACACAAAGTCAACGTCATGGCTCAGGAACACACCCTCTGTTTGCTGATTGGCTAGGAGTTGCTCCGTCCTCTTACATGAACTTTAACGGCCTCCAGTCAAGACCTTCTGTACAAAATGAAATTAAGTCAGAGGGGGGGGTTTACCAGGGTATGATTTTGTAATGGCTTCCGCAATATGTAATAATGTATTACAAAATGCGAAGAAATGTATTACATATCGCATTCAATAAGTTTATTACAAAATGCATAAATTATTACAAATTGTGTAAATTATTACAAAATGGTGTGAAAATGTATTACATTTTGACAGGTTATTACATGTAATCTTATTACATAATGTGTTGCAACAATAGGTCTCGACAAACATTAGGGCAAAACATCATAAATGATATGTGTCCTTTAGTTTGGTTACGACTGCCATCCTCCTTCTTAGCAAGACATGTTCTGGGCATCTGTACCTCTCCACCATGGGCTGCTCCCAGTATGCCCCCCAGTGGACCTACTTGATGTGGCTGATCGGGCTGTTCTGAACCTCTGTTTCAGCCTCCCACCAGCCTTCTTCCATCTTTGGTGTAGAAAGGCAGAAAGCTTAAACACAATATTACAACAACTTATTTGATAAACTAGTACAAGTACAATGTCAAGTGAACATTTCCCATCTTTTGAAATGGATCTTCTGTCTTCTACTAGTTGTTCTAATTACAGTAGTTGATAGAAATAAAGAACACTTAAGGGAATTTGGGTCTATTTCTTGAATTACTTATTTGTTTTATTTATTAATAATTTCCTACTGGTAACAAACCAGAGGTGGGATACACTTACAAGTAGAGGTTGGCAACCCATCTCGAGAGAATGAAATCCATTAAAAAAATATGTGTTCCTGCTAATTACTTAACCAGCTGATTCAGGTACACAAATCAGGTAATTAGTGAAATCACCTGTTTTAAGTGCACAGGGAGACAACACGTGGCAGGGGTTTTATTCTCTGGTTACCTACTTCTGCTTGCAAACGTTTTTGTATCTTCTTAAATGCTTGTTCAAGAGCATAACTGCCATTGTGTAAATTATGGCAGCCTAATGCTGGGACAGGTCACACTCTTTACTTTCTCATATTTGTGGCAACATATTAGCTCCATACATACAGAGACCCCAGAGTTTGACTCGGTCCAGAATATAGGCATGAATAGGGGTCAACCTAAGGAAGCCCGTCTAAACATTTAAACTGTAATTTACTCTCTTGTATGTATTGGCACCTGGTGTTTTAGAGGCAGTGGGTTTTAAGATTGGGAAACAAACATGTTAAGTGTGAATAGATGAAACATTAATCTTTTGTAGGGGAGGAGCTGTTAGGAGCAGAGCATCTGTTGATAAACAAGTGCTACGACATCCATTGAAGTTTCTGCTTATCATAATAATATGATGAGCATTAGCTACTAGTGTGTTATGTCTAAAAACACCAATCGGAGATTGTCTAGTATGTCACTGTTTCTAGTTTAAGTAATGTTATGATATTGTTTTCTGTTATATTAATGTGGAAATTAGCCTTGATAAATATATATTAATGGTTTTTATGGTGTAACACTCGTGACTTGAGGAGCAAATACAAGCAAACTGTAATGAAATGGAATGTTGGGCACACACAGTAGCTTGTGTGTGTGAGAGAAAAGGAACCATTTCTCTCTGTTGCCATCCTTGTTAACATAGTGGTGCGCTATGCAACTGCTATGTTTTAGAATGCATTGTGCATTGTAATATTGAATTGTATGTATTGAATTTTATACAGTATATACAGTAACTAGTAGTTGATGAGTTGACAATACGTGATCCAAAAATAGAATATTAATCAGCTTTCTGCCGTGTGCAAATTGTTTTTTTTTGGTGTTTATGAATGTTTGAGGGTGAGCCAGACCCAGCAGCTGAACCCCATCAACTGTCCACCTGACGATCCCTCCCGGAACTTCAAACTTCCCCTGGGATCTGGAGATAAGACACATAAACTGACAATACACACACACTTCCTCCCCGGATTTTTTATTTATTTTTATGGACATTTAAGATTTTTGATATTTATTTGATACTTTACGTTTTAAGAGCTCTATTTTATTTTGGGTTTTTATTTATAGTATTTATATCTATTGTATATATTGAATAATTTATTAATAAATTATTATCATTATTTATTATATACGTTTATACTGTTGTGATCTCAGATTTAACTGTCAACATACAGTAATCTTCCCCTTTAGTAGCCAAAGCCAGAACTGGCCTAAACGTTTCACTAATTGGATAACACAAAGATAGAAAAAGAAATAATCTAAAAACTTAATAGTGTTCCCCTTTGTCACCATTCATCCTTTGGGTAAGTCATCGGACCTATAGGGGCACTACATAAGTATGAAGCCTGCTGGTGTTTAACCTGCTCGTGTGTAGATTGGCAATTTTGCAATTTATGAAATGCAACTTCGCCATTTATTCGGCATGTCTTAATATTTTTGTGGCAGCATATACTGCAAGCTCTGTATGCTTAGTCTAGGAGTATCCCCAAAGTGATTTAGGGGCCATGGCTATTTTGCTGATAGAACTGTGTCATGTGAGAAGCCAAAGGTTCAAGAAATGCACTTAGCCATCCATACTGTACGTACATCAATACTTCAGCAATACGTCAATACTTCATTTGAATTACCAGCACAGATACACATGTTTGACCATAGTTTTCTTTATCCATAACTTTTATTTGTACATTGTTAAAACATAATATTACACATTTTAATTATTGTGGAAAGCTTCTGGGTCTCTTAGCAATCTGCAGAGAAAGGTATTGCATTTTATTGTCAGCAAATTGCAAGTCTATATACTGAACAGCAGGGGTCAGTATCATACAGCAAAAGAGACAAAACCTCATTACAGGACCCTATTCACTGATCTGTCATTCCCTTGCAATACATGACCACCCAACATACAAATTAGAGCTGGGAAAGGTCCAGTGAGTCTGTATACAAAATACTGCATGGTAATTCCTATGATTATATAAGACCCAGACAGCTGCACCTTTTTGTTTTATGCACAACAGTAAAAAAAACCTTCCAAGACAACATATTCACAACAGAGTGAGTGCTGCTGCAAGAAGAGTGGCAATAGTTCCAACAGCTCCTAAAAAGTTAGCCTTGGAGCTCGCCCACGTCTCTGCATGCGTCGCCCCTGGGTGCATCTCTGTGCTGGTGAGGTACCTCACAGAGGTGGGACTCCACAGGGAGCACTTAAAAGCAGACGTCGGGTGGTGGAGAAGGGTGCTGACTACCTCATAAGTGCCATCGTCTGCTTGTGAGCTGGGATGGGCCACTGATAAGTGTGTCAGGTTCTGAGGTCCCTGGAACCAGTGGATGTGGGCCTCTGGATAGACCCCTCTCGCCCAGCAGGTCACATTGCTGCCTTGGGTGTGATGATGGAGCCTGTGGTGGCACTCTGATGGATAAGGAGGTTTGGGCAGTATGGGCAATGAACACAGTTAAAAATACATACACGTATGCTTGCACATACACACACACACACACACACACACACACACACATACTGTACATATAGACAAGCACGATGTGCTGTAAAATGTTATTACATTTCAACTCTTTGATGAAAACATCTATAAAACATCTGTATTCAAAAGTAAATGAACCTAAGGATTAATTCTCGGTATAACCCTCTTTTGGCAAGAATCAACTTAAATCAGAGTTCCTGTTAAATGTGAAATTGATTAGAAATTGATTAGAACTGCGTTCAGGAAGTGTATTAGCCTGGTAAACCAGGCCCTAGTACTTTATATCATTTTGTACAGAGGGTCTGGCAGTGCTTTCATTGACATTGCTGTATTAGGCTGAATTTCTACCTAGCCAGTCAGTGATGAGAGGGGGTGTTCATGAGCGACGATGGTGATTTGGGTGCTACATTTGAAGATCCACTTGTTTTAAACTTCAGCAGAGTCCACACCTCCAGGAAGAAATTGTTCCTCAATACAGCACTACCAGACCCTCTGTACAAAATGAAATGAAGTACGAGGGGCTTGTTTACCAGGCTAGAAGTGTATTAGTTCATTCTTCTTTCAGTTCAGCCATATCCTCATAAAGCAACTTAATGGGTGACAATAATTATAGATGATGGTCATATATATATATAAATTAAGGCCTTTAACATCTCAAGGCACTTAACTGAACCCAGTTTACAGTGTCATACATGGAATATAAAAGCCAGCAGCCTTTTATTAGTGTAAATAGTGTCAGAACTGCAGCATGTTACATGACACTACTTTGGTTAGGATTTTAATGGAATGGCACCCCGGTAGTATCTGGGGATGCTAAAATGTATACTCTATAGACCTACCTTTTAATTTCAGGTCGGTGACGGCAGACTTCACTCCTAAACTTGAGCGCAGTTTGCAGTGATACTTTCCCTCATTAAGCGGTATCACATCATGAATGGTCAAGACCAGTTGCTTGTCTCTGTAAGTACAGTTCACTCTGCTGTTGTGGTTGATGACTCTCCCATGAGTGTCTAGTTCACACAGTACTGTCCCTTCAGGATTGATCCATGCGAAATAAATGACAGTGGGCTCTTGATGAGAGTCGATGGTACAGATCATGGTTGTGTGGTCATGGCAGTGAGGGCTTACTAATGCTGTGCTCCTGAGTGTCATGATATGATGTAGCGCATCTAAACAGGGAAATCATAGGTACATACACAACTATTTGACTGACAGATAGATCATATGAGGTATGATGTATGGGCATGCATCCAAATCACTCGAACTGATGCACTAAGTATGGAGTGTGAAGTGTAAGTACAATGTGAATGTTAATTCTTATGAACTGCACAGTCACAGAAATTAAACTAAATCAGAGGCTGCAGCACATTCATTGCAGCTTGCAGTTTTTAATTTAGTACAAACAAGACTAACAGGACAAGTCTTAGTTTTCCTGGTTTACAAATGAAATTAAAGTTTTAAACTGTAAACATTGTTTCCCTCAGTGAGTTATTTTATGTGGGCTCTTACTTTTTCTTGTTTACACAAATGAAAAGACTGTACACTGCATTCAGTGTGCTTCAGTCTCTCCTTTTGTTTGACACCCTTTTAATCTTGCCAAAGCAATCATAAGTACACAAATGGCGGAATCATGATGAGACTTTTCACAGTGAGTCAACACTTTCACTTTGGGACTCACTAGACTCAAAAGATATGTACTCTACAGACTCTATATAACACTACAATGTATAGTGATAGTATAGTGAAGTAGTCTTCTGATTAAGGTTGTAAAACAACTAAATACTCTGACATGTGAATTTAATGTGGAAAAAGGCTTTTATGGACTGAAGCAGGCCACTCACCAGCATCCGATCTTGCAATAGCGACGAGAAAAACACAAAGCAGTAAGGAACTGTATTGCACCGTGTCCATCTGTAAATCCACATGACAGACCATAATGAACAACCTTCATTTCACACACACACAAATGATAAAATATAGTTTTATAGAAATCTTACTTTAGTCACAGAAGAGTACACAGCAGCCATTCCTTGTCGTCTACACTGTAACTGGCCCCTCCTTCCTCTTATCTTGACTTGAGACCTTTCTCAGAGGTGTGGGGTTTGTTTGAACAGTGCTTTACGGTGGCTTTACAGGGCTGATATAAAAAAAGTGTATGAATCATACCCACTCCACCTTTCCCTGTTGAAGTAACAACTTGTTGTGCTGGCGTAGTGCACACAGACATAAGTGTAGAGCCATCTTTACTGTTACCCGTAAAGGGTCAATTATTAGCCTACCTGTGCCCTTGGAATCTTTGATTTCTCTTTCATCACAAGACAGCTGGAAGCTCCTCCTATCACAGGAATACATGTATCACATTTATACAGCTAAAAGAGTACTAAAATTTCAAAATAAAAAAAAAAGTTTCTGAAACACAACAACTGAAAGTGATCACTGAGTGTTAGAGATCAACTTAGGCTTAATCCCTGCTGAGGATATATCATGTCATGATATTTCACAGAATAGTCCAACACAACAGTACACAGTAGCACATGGACCACAGTCAAGCTGTGTCTGTCAGTCTGTCAGTTTTCAAGTGAAAGCCATACAGACCAAAGACCACAGGCCATTAAAATGAGTCATGTGTTAGCCTCTACACACTTCCCTGTTGCAGCTACCTTTAGCAGAGTCTGTCTAAAATGTCTTTGAGTTTAAAACTGAAGGAAATCCCCCTCTCAGCTCCTGTACCTTTAATGGAAACTCGTATGGCTACAGCTCCAACGCCATCTTCATTAGCTTGGGCTAACTCTTGCAGCCTGAGCTCACTGAGCGTGAGACACTGTTCTGCAGTGCAGACAAACATGGTGCATGTTAAAGTGTTGTAGGATTAGTTTTGCTTACAGCAGCCTTCAGAGTAATCTGATGCTAATACCACACCAGGGACAACTTTGTGTGGGAGAGTGAGGGAATTTAGGGAACATTCACTTTTTAACACAAATCAAGAAATAAATAAATCCACATAAGTTTGGAGCCATGTTCTGCATTAACATGCATTAACAGAAACAGCCCAAGGTCTTTTCGAGAAGGGTAGGAATTAGCTTGCTGGATTTGGAAACATTGCAATGTTCTCCCTTGTGCTGATCCACACCGAGAGGGTAGCTGCTCTCGCACCAGAGCTCAGCACCTCCTCTTCCATCCTCTCACCCTCCCACCCTCAGCTCTCACTTCCTGTCTCTCTCTGAAGTCAGTCTGTAGGATGACTGCTGAGCTAGTTGTTTCCCAAATTTTCAGTGCTGCTTACCCTCAAAAGACACCCCATGACCTAGTGAATACCCCCTGCACCACAGACAGCTTGCTAAGACTATTTTTGCATAATTATTGCTGCATAAATAAAATGTAAACACATTACGTGATACATAAGGATAAAGTGGCAACTGGGTTTTTAGTAGGGTTAGTTCAAATGCAAAATCTTATTCCACACAGAGCCTGTACCTGAACTACCTCTCAATGCTCATGAGAACTGACAACCCACTGACAGATATATTTTGGGCTACAGTTGATCCAGGTATGCTCAGGGGTAGTCATACAGCATTTTGACAACTAATGGTTTACAAAAACCCTTAACTGTGTTTTTGTATCATGATAACCTATGTGGTTAAAGAAATGATAGTAGCAAAGGTAAAATTAAGCCTGACAATGAAGAGTGGTAGCTTTATGCTCCAGCATGTATAGACATGATGACTGCAGATTTGAGTGTGAACCCTCATGTACACCACTGCTGTTTTACCTACTGTCTATTTCACCTTTATGAAGATGGTAACTACAAGCTTATTATCACTTAGGTGCCTTGCCTCAGTGCAGCTATACCCAGCAAGGTGACTGTCAATTTAATATAAATGAACAGTCACTGTAGTAATTTCACTAATTTCAGCAAGTTTCACTGAAGTTCACTGACATGAGTGTGAGCCATTGGTTCACTAAAGGAACAAAAAACACACCTTTCAACTCCAAAAATCACACAAAATACCAGATGGTCTTTGACCAGGTTACCATGACTGTGGTGACTTGCTGGGAGTCAATCAAGAGGCTCTGCTCTTTCTGTAGAGCTCAGACCCACATCCTCACCCAATGTGCACAGAGCCTTGATGCGATAACAACTTTGCTGCACTAGAGAGACAGGTCAGGCTGCCATTACCTTCAGCGCAGTTCCCAAAGTGCAGTGGGAGTGTGTGTAGTGGCAGGTTTTTTCTCTCTCTCTCTCTTTCTCTCTGAGAGCTTTGTCCATTAAGCAAAGGGCAACTTGGCAATCAGCCATCGTTTTGTGCCCCACTAGCAGGGCTGTGTTCCTATCAGACTGACACCTTTTTTTTCCTGTTGATGGAGTGCAGTAGCTCTGCCACGTTTGGTTCTGACTG
>CM050198.1:29004761-29022261 GCA_027475355.1 Coilia nasus
GGATAAGCCCACACTGGTCTTTACCCACTGCCTCTTGGGCACAAGTCTAATTTGGATTAATAGAAGGCATTACAAAAAGTGAGACGATGGCGACCTACATAACTAACACTAACACTAACTTTTGACAGTCTCAGCATGCTGAGTCGAAAGTGATGAAAATGGGAAAGCACTTGCACAACTTCTGCATTCTTTAAACTATTTTGGAATTAGGCTGGTGTTGTTGTTGTTTTGCCACAGACACAAGCTCTAATGAGAGACTGCCTCTTGCTCACACATCCACCACACATGCTTGAGGGTGCAGGCTCAAGACTCACCTGGAAAATGAGGAATATGCCACCACCAGATGAAATTGAGTCTGTCCCCGCAGTCCCTAGAGTTGGATAAGTGGGCAGAAGCATTTTCTAGCAAACCCAGCCATTGTCTCAATCTGACAACACTGACCTTAGCTTAGCTTAGCATTGACGCTGTAATCTAGTGTTGTCAACTAGCACACTGTGGCAAAAGTAAATGAATTCACTCAAATTTTTTTGCAATCACTTCTTGTGACCTGTGCATTCAGATCCAGTACAAATGACAATGCAAAACACGAAGGGATTGTCTAAGCAGTATTTAGATGGGGGACTGTATTCCGCGGAAGCACAGGCGAAGCATAGGCAGAGCACGCTGAAAGGCACTAAGACACCACTAAGCTAAGGTCAGTGCTGCCAGATTCGGACAATGGCTGGGTCTGCTAGAAAACCCTTCTGCCCACTTATCCAACTCTAGGGACTGCGGGGACAGACTTGATTTGATCTGTGGGTGGCGTATTCCTTTAAACTTTAGGTGGCAGCCATTTGTCATGCAATTACAGGAAGCTATGTAGGAAGGTCTGCTTTGAATTTGCATCACTGCATGAACAGTGTGCGCATTCTGGCTCATTTGATCCACTGAGCTAATTAGTTACACATGGTTTTACTTTTAGGGCCCCTACCCTGGCACCTCTTGCCCTCTGTGTCAGTCCCTCTGTGTGTACTACCTATGGCACTTTCATACCAAGGGGATGTTGAGCACCTAGCATATACAGTAGCTTACATGTCTTCCACAGCACTCTGACAGAACAAACAAGAGTGTGGGAGATAGGCTGAATTTAAACTACTGCATAAAATACTGCATTTCTGTGATCCCGCCTGTAATCCTCTGTAATCGCTAGGGAAACGGGCCTCTCACAGATTCCTGTTTCCTTTTGTCTTGCGTGTAAATGTAGTTGATGTTTGCCGACAGGAGCCAGCATAATCTCAGGAGCAGGAGGCTCATGCAGCTTTGAAGTGAAGGCAACAGAGGGGGGTTCGCCCACATCGTTGTAATAAGCTCAAGGCAGATCAAGATGCACTTTGCAAATCGGAAGTGTAAACCTCTTCCTGAAAAAAAAAAAAAAGATTGTGTGAAATCTGGTGCTCAAGAGAGGAATTAGCGTAGGGTGACCAGATTTCCAGAGTCTAAAACCGGGACACTATGTGTGACGTCATGCGCGTGCACATTCTCTTAGGCATTGTCGTGTAGTAGTCTAGTCTGCTATCGAAGAAAACCGTTAAAACACGGCCGCTGTATACTGCAAGATACATTGTAACATTGACTGCGAAGATTTCGCAGAGCGCACCTACCATTGTCACTCACACACCAGTGTTGGGCAAGCTACTTGTAAAATGTAGTGAGCTAAGCTATCAGCTACTCAACCATAAATTAAGCTTCACTACACTAAAGCTACCACCATTACAAATGTAGTGAGCTAAGCTACAAAAATGTGGGGAAAAGTAGTTTACTACATGAGAAGCTACATTGTACCGACACAATGTCCCAGGGATAGCTTATAAGACTAGGAACATTTGTATGGAATAAAATGGTTATAGTTTCTTTAGGAGCTTAGATGCTTATGTCCAAAGTGACTTACAGCACAGGACAGAAACAAAAAAAGATAGGCCTACTTTGTTGTCTGTGTTGTGCATGTGCGTATGTGCCATAGACTGTGCACTGTGTAAGTGTAGGCCCAGCTGTTTTTTTTATTTATTATTTATTTATTTTCAAACCTCACTTTCAACATTTCTTGAGATGGTAGTATTTGCTTATGCTGTATTATTTTCATATCCACCTTAGTTTTTTACCATCCCAAAGAAAATATGTAGGAAGGCTAAAAGACAAGTAAAACTGACCACCAGCAAATACTAAATGACTTGCCATATTATTTTCTGTGTATTATTGTACACAAATATGCAATAATGCCACTTGGAAAGTGAAAGCAAAGAGGCGGATATCCCTGGCTTCAGAAAATACTGCCATGAATTCAGACAAATATGAATGATTGGGTTGTGTTAGAATCAGCTGGCTGATAGAAATAGCCTAAGTGGTGGAGGTGAACAATCGTCTGCAGTAGCCTATTGTCACCTTCACACACACTGCATTTGAGCAACAAACTACTAAAAAAACAGTCACTTTGTGTGTCGAGTGTAAATTGCAACCCAGATCCAACAAAAATAGGACAAATAAGCTTACCGATCAATTAATTCAACATGTTATAACCTACGTGCAATATGAACTACGAGCCTGCTGAGTGGCACGGTGCCATCTGAACTCGCCCGTTTCCAAAGACAGCTTACATAACGATGCACTTTGAGAAATGTTTGTCATCTCATTTATTGTTTTCCTTTTCCTAAGACATTTATGCAAGTATCAACTGCATTAGTCTCCTCTTGGAAGCGTTAAAATTCTCGCGTTGTTGTAGCCATTTCCATATCGAAGTGTTGGTCGCCAATAGTTCAAGCAAGTTATCTAGCGGGACCTCTATGTGGATATTATCCGATGTGAGTGATCACGTCGCCGGCCAGCTTACCGTGGCAGCCTGGCTCCCACACGAGTGGGAGCAGCTTGCCCATGATGTTTAACAGACATTCACTTTATTGTGCTCAAAACCATATTGTGATGCAGGTAACTGCTGTTTTCCTCAGGCATGCCCTGAAATGTGTAGCTTTTGTGGACGCTACGTCGCTACTTGACAAAAAAAATAGCTTAACTACAGGGACGTTACTCCATAAATAAAGTAGTGACGCTACGGCCAAGCTACTGGGAAATGTAGTTAAACTAGTAGCTTCACTACAAGTAGCGGCGCTACTGTCCATCACTGTCACACACACACACTGACTCTGAATTACTGGAAACTTCATTAGGCTTTAATTTAACAGTTTTGTATATGCTATCACTGTAATTTGGGCAGCTTGATGTGGTTTTGGGTGAAAACCGGGACATTTTTGCGTCCTGCCTGGCTTTTGTCGGGACTCGGGACACGCGACTAAAAATCGGGACTGTCCCGGTGAAACCGGGACGTCTGGTCACCCTAAATTAGCGGTTTGTGTTTGTTCACACTGTTAGTCTATTGATCACTTTATTCTGAACATCACCATCTGAATGATCGAGGTGTAAAATTCCAAAGGATGGTTATTTGGAGATGATTTGTATGCACAGGCGGCAGGTGTGTTTTTCTAAAGTCAGAGGTGAACCAGGTAGTGAAATGATGGTTTGGTTTTGGAGATATCATCTCTCTTCTGTCTATGCTCCTACTCAGCCTGCCATACACCTGCAGAGACTGCCTGCCATAATTACATGTATGCTAAAATGTTTTTTTTTTTTTTTAACCAAAAAAATAGTGGGCTGGAAAATGGGCCTTGTCTGTGCCCTCTTGTGGTCCTGCATTCAAACTAACGTCTGCATTGCTACATCTGGTCTTTGACTTAGCCTTTTTCCCCCCATTAGCCTCTCATGCAAAGCATTGACCCCAGTCACACAACGCAAGGTATAATCATAGCTACTCACAGAAGGCAGGAAGGGAAATCAGACAGAAAGAATACAAACTCAAACTAAAGCGCTGTGCTGCTGCATCTGAGCTGCTGGTGCCTGTTTCTGCAGTGAAATGAGTTTTACTTGCTGTGTTGACATCGACGGTTCTCCGTGGCTGTGTCTGGACATCTGAGGCCTTGTGATATTTTCAGTGCCTCTTTCCACTTTCATTATGCACCATGGTTTTATTGTCCTCCTTTTTCCTGCCCTGCAAGGACATCTTTATTATAAAAGAGAGGCCGGTATTTGCAAGGTAAATAGAATACTTCTCCCTGCTAGCTGACAAATGATTTAAGAGTCCCTTTTTTGCCTTTTCTTAAATGATGCTATGAGTGTGAGATTTAGTCTCTGTGCATTTGAAGGAGATGTCCTGGGATATTTATTTCCATCCTGTTCGATGTGCTATTACTCCTCCCATGCCACCCCGCTGACAGTTTAACAAGGCATATTAAATGGGGACTATGAAAAAGCACCAGCCAGCCACCTTGACAGGTGAAAGTGGATGACTGACCCAGTCGATATGCTGCTCGCTGCCTTTTTTCTGTCTTGCTTTTCAGAGGCTTTTCATAATGTGACTTATTATATACTTTGGCAGAAGAACATTGCCAGACATGGGCACACAAATGTTCCTCATGCAAGTTAATGGCCTGAAAGATCAACATGTCACCTATAGCCCTTTCCTAGGGCAGTTCTTTCAAAAGAGAAAAATGACATGTGAAAACTAAACAATATTGTATCAAAAACAGCTCCAGGGACTTGCAGACAAGTCTTGCATGAAATCCACCACAGTCACCATAAAAAAAAAAACTTTTTTGTGATTTCACAAGGCCACCTTGGTTATATAAATAATGAGAAACCATAAAAAAGGCTGCCAGTAGTTCTCGATGATTCCAAAGAAACATTTCTGCATGTGCCACCTGAACTTAAATCCATCCACATGTAAACAAATCCCATAAAAGCCCTTTCCACAACACAGTTGCTTATTTAACCAAAACATCAAATTGCCTGCCTTGCCTGCCCTGGAGAGCTTGGGGGCCGACATGTGGTTGTTTAGTGGAGGAATTGTTCTGAACTTAATTGGCTAAAATGTAGCACACTATCCCTGGTTCCTGTTCTGTTTGGCTCCTTCATCAGACATCCTGAAGTGTGTTCAGGGATATCCGCAGGGGCATACGGCCTGGCCACTCAGCACATCCCAGGCAGAGCGGAAGATGAGAGGGCAAACGCTGCCCTCGAGACAACAGGAAGTTCCACAGTGCCGCCATGGCAACAGAGCCCAGGGTCATACCTCTCAGCTCAGCAGTGAGAAAGTGAGAGAGAGAGTGAGGGAGAGAGAAATTAAACTAAAAAAGAGGAGTAGAGAAAGTGAGAGTGGTTGAAAAGGAGGGGAAGCCTGAGATGAACATAGAAAGAAGGAGAGAGGCAGTGAGAAAGGAAGGGAGAGACAAAATGTTTGGATGGGCTTCATACATCTCGACCCCTACTCATCAACACATTTCAACATATTTCCTGAAGCACTACACCATGAAAACCCACTCTGGCATCAAAGCAGACTCCTGCCTGATTTATTCCTTTATTTGTCAGTGCCAGAAGGGCCAATATCTTAATCCCTAAGAGAAGAAGACAGTGGTTGGGTGGCACGTGGTTTGTATGTACCTGTACGACCATATACATACTGGTACTACTACTAACTTTGTACCACACACAAAAGTGTTATATCAACACTATCTTGACCATGAAATGACCTTACAAGGAGTCTGCAATTAATACAGATTTATTCATTTCGATTGTAGCATTTACATTTTACATAATCTCAACGCCCCCCTTGTAAAGTACAAGCCTAAAGCCCACAACAAGCACAAAGGCACACTTTCCAGTGTGTTTTATCAAGTTCAGCATGGTTCCCATACAAGCAAGAAGTGCAGTCCTTATGAGAATGGTTTGTAGGGATCTCTGTTTTACAGCAACGTTTAGCCTCAGAATTAGAGTTGTTAGTTTGATTTAATTGGCACGTAAAAAGTACATAGTGTTATTAGTCACCCAGTTAAAATCAGTTTATGATTTCATATAGCATCGTAATTCCATTCATGTAAGGCAACATTTTGCTCATATCTCAATTCTGCTCATTTGGCCATATACAGTGTCTCACAAAAGTGAGTACACCCTTCACATTTCAGGAAAAAAATGTGCTATATCTTTTCAAGGGACAGTGCTACAAAAATGAAACTTGGATATGCTTTGAGTAGTCAGTGTACAGCTTGTGTAGCATTATTAATTTACTGTCCTCTGAAAACAACTTTATACACAGACAGTTTTGTATTAGCAGGCCACAAAAGTGAGTACACCCTGAATGATAATTGTACATATCATTCAACCATGAAAAGCCACCTGTCCAATTCATCCTTTTTGTGTTTTGGTCCACTTAATTGGATCATACAAATATGTCATGTATTAGAGCTATTCATTTTAACGTTTTGGCTTCGATTCTCTCATACTAGCCACAGGATGTCCAACATAACTTCTCATGGCAAAAAAAAAAATGTGAGGATTTCAGAAATTGAACTGTTGCTTTACACAATGTCACTGAGTTACATCATCATGGCCAGAGTCATTAAGTGGTTTTCCAAAACAGGTTCCACTTGGAACAAGCATTGACAGGATCAATCAAAGACGTAGAACACACTCAGTGTCAAATGCAGAAGTTGACTTCAAAAAATAAAGGCATGACTGCAGCCAGCATTGCTGCAGAGGTTGCAGAAGTGGGAGGTCAGCCTGTCAGAGCTCAAATATGCCACACAGTGCAACAACCCAGTCTGCATGATCATCCTCCAAGAGGAAAGCCTTTTGTAAAGCTTGATTACAAAAAAGCCTGAAAGCTGTTTGCTGAAGACATGCAGTCCAAAAGATTGAATTCCTGAAACCATGTCTGACTAAAATAAGATACAATTTTAGCTTAAATGATGTCAGGAATGTGTGGCAGCAGCCTGTTGATCAGTACAATTATAAGTGTGACTTGCCTACAATCGAGCCCAGTGGCGGTAGCATCGTGGTTTGGGGCTGCTTCAATGCTGCCAACACTGGGGAACTGCAGTTCATTGAAAGAGTCATGGATTCTGACATGTGCTGTAGCATTCTGAAGAAGAAAATGACACACCCCCTTCAGAAACTGGCACACACAGCAGTTTTTTCAACATGATAACAACCCCTAACACATCTCCAAGATGACCACTGCCTTCCTGAAGAAGTTGAAAGTGAAGGTTATGGCGTGGCCAAGTATGTCTCCAGACCTGAACCCTATGGAGCACCCATGGGGCATCCTTAAGCAGGGGATGAAGGAGCACCAGTGTCTAACATATGCCAGGTCTGTAATGCCATAATGGGGGAATGGAAAAGGATCACAAAAACAACCTGTGCAGCTCTGATGCATTTCATATTAAGACAGTGGTAGATAACAGTGGTGCTCACTCAAAATAGTAACGATTTTGACACAATTTGGACATGTTCACTGTGGGGTGTACTGACTTTTGTGGCCTGCTATTTATACAAAAATGCCTGTGTGCAAAGTAATTTTCAGAGGACAGTAAATTAATACTGTTACACAAGCTGTACACTGACTACTGAAAAGCATATTGAAGTTTCATTTGTGTAGTATTGTTCCTTGAAAAAATATAGCCCATTTTTTGCTGAAATATGAAGGGTGCACTCACTTTTGTGAGATACTGTACATGAGGCTAAAGGCCAAGTGCCTCAGGTAATTGCAGCTGTGGTAATGTCCATTTCCTAACCCTTCAAACATCAGTGCCATATTGCTTAAGTAAGAGTAAAACTTTTTAAGGACACTTCCCCTTTCACTGTTCGTGTTAATATATGGGGCACACAATAGCCCATCAGTCTTCTTAACCTGAGGCTATCTAAATTAGTTTCTCCTTGCAACAAGGTTTATTACTCTTTTAATGTATTTTTATATCTCCAGGCTTGGTGGGGGGTGTGGAGGGGGGAATATTCGCAGACAACTCGGTGCGCTACGGTCTTATTTTCAGTCATTTCAAGAATATGAATGAATGTGAAAGAAGAGAGAGAACAGTGTTCTCACAGAATGTGACAACACTGTGTAGCTCAGTAATGACAAAAAAAAAACAGCAAAAATGTCATCGAGCTTCTAAAGCGTTCTCAACAAAAGCTCAGGCTGAATCATTAGCCCCTTTGTGATGGCTGTAATAAAAGCATTAGCCCTCAGAATTGATGGCCATGTCCATTAGGAGGGCTCATTACAGTGACTCCCTGTTCTACCGGCCAAGGTAATGAGAAAACGGCCTCTTCCATCAACGTTTCCTCACCTTAACTCCTCAGTCTCAGTGCTCCCTTTTTCTCTCCACCGCTGTTCGCTGTGAGAGTAAAAAAAACGCCACTAAGTATCAGTCATTAGCTGCCTTAAGAAGTTTCAAAACACCCAAACACTTTGGAGGGAGCACTGACAGACGAGTGGTAAAAGTTTGCCTAAGGTCCTGAAGTATCGCTGTAGTCTCCGTTCCCACAATGGCCTTTTTGATGGTGTGGAAATGGTATACCAGCTATGATGGTTCGTTCATAGAAAGGTTTTTGTCCGATTTTGGCTTGATGGAGGTTTTACGCAAAAGGAAACATACAAAATGCCCTCATGTTAGCAGCATGCCCTCCCATGTCCCAAAGGTGTGCCTCTGTGTATGCTTTGGCTTTCTAGTACAAACATAGACAGCTGTTGACAGGTTGTAGGACAGCTTGGAGGAAAACATGCTACCAAGGACAGCTACTCAGACATTTCTCCGAAAAGACTGAGTCCGCTTTTATACCACGGACATAGCAAAAAAATGGAAATGTATGCTTTCTACACACTTACGTATCAGTGTTTGTTTTGCAGTTTGTTTTGCAGAAATATATACCCAATCATGCTGTTATTAGTTCAAAGGAAAACATTGGTTTTTCCTTCCTTCGCAAGGGAGTTTTCTGCTTTACAAATGACACCTTTTGTCACCTGCTTTCACTATACACTAATAAAAGTGAAACGTCAGCACTGAAGCAGATCCAGAATGTCATATTTTTAGCTATTTTATTTGTGTGGGGGCCATCAGTGTGGTCCAGCATGTCTCTGTTGACTCCCACCAGCTGGCTCCTGCCTGGCTGCCTGTCAGTGTGGCCCAAGAGAGAGATAGAGAAACTGCCATTCACAGGGACAGGCTCACAGAATATTACTCTCCATGTCCAGCCACTGAACTCATACCAGGGAGAGTGCCAGGGCTGTAAACAAAGCGGTATGTGGCTGCTTACACAAACACACTGTTTCGCCACAGTCGGTACAGTGTTGTGTTGTAAGGTGTCTCCTGATGTTGCATAACATTTGAGGTGAGATTTGGAGCATGTTAAGATGCTAAAAATACAGTTTAAAGTTCTGCCCCCATGGGTGAGCTGTCAGTGCCAACATTCTGTTTAAGGAAACCTATGGGTTGGACCAAAATTTATCACGTCTCCAGTACTGGCAAGTCTGAGGTACTTGAGCAATAGTGCTGCATGTTTAAAATGACCAAAACTATCCTTTAACTAAGAGAAAGAAGAAGAAAGAGAGACAGATGGATAGATATTTGTACTCACAGCATAGGTATAGGATGGATGGTCAGAGCCCGTGATCTGCTTCACCTTCTGTCTCATTACATCTCAATCAGATAAAAGACAGTATAGTGTAACACAGAAGCCTCATCCACAAGGAATCGCGCAGCCACTGTTTGTCCTATTTAAGACCATCAATGATGAATATGCAGAATGAGACAGAGAAAGAGAGGGAGAGAGAGAGAGAGAGAGAGAGAGAGAGAGAGAGAGGAAGAAAGACAAAGAGAAGAACACATGTCCATGAGAGAGCGGTGTGGTAGGGAGGTGGGCATGTGTTAAGTCACTCTTTCCTCTTCCTGTTTTTGCACCAGAAGAATGCTGTCTTTCAAACGCTAATTTCCCCAGCCGCACTTCTACACTCACCACCCTGTCTTGTTGGGCCGGGGAGAGCCCCCGACACGCGCACACACACACACACACACACACACACACACACACACACACACACACACACACACACACACACACACACACACACACACACACACACACACATATGTACACACATCTCATTCTCTTTTCCACAAAAGGGTCAGAGGTCCATGTCCAGTGTACAATGGAGTTTATGGAACACAATTTTGATCAAAGAGAATCGGAGGCGTCAGATACAACAGGCTTCTATTCTTCCCAAAGCCCTTGAGAGACAGCCAAACACATAAACAGCAAAATCTGGTAATCCCCACCACGCCTCATAAAGATTACTGGAAGACTGGAAGAATACCAATTGGTCACATATTAACCCGGGAGTTGTCTAGTGTCCCAGAGGAGAACGGTTGGTTGGTTCTGTAGGCTGGGAGGGAAATGCAACACTTTTCTACAGTGACGTGTAATTATAACCTGTTAGTTTACCAAGGTGCCTTATCACCAAGTTATGTAATATAGTGTGTGTGTGTGTGTGTGTGTGTGTGTGTGTGTGTGTGTGTGTGTGTGTGTGTGTGTGTGTGTGTGTGTGTGACAAAGAGGAAAAAAATAATTCAACCAAGTGTCAGATAATGTAAGCTATTAACATTAACTTTGGCAAATATGTTACTCTTAGCATATAGCCTACGCTTGGCTGTGGCAGATAAAAGCTCTACACACTTGCATCCTCCCTATATCCCTTCCCTTTATATATACTATAAGTAGCTGTATGATACACCTGTGGTCTTCAACAGAAGATAACTCTTCCATTCCTCACCACACATGTAAGATCAAACCTGTTCACAAATCAACTGAAATGTGTGGCCGAAGGGCAGTAAAGGGTGGGTGTGGGGGTAGGATGGAGGGACTGCCAGAACAGGAGAAGCAGTGGCATGCACAAACTGTCAAATCTGTGTGGAGGCTGGACTGGTCGACACAGACAGCTGGTTCTGATTAGTGTCACTGTCATGCACATACCCCTCCATAAGATGTGTTTATGTTACATTATATGTATGTTTGTTTGGTTGTTTTGTGTTTGTGTTTGAAGAGAAGGCAATAAATACAGAAGTGTATTATAATGTTATATAAAGATATGCCTAATAGTTCTTCTCAGCTCTTACAGTTTTTGCCCATTGCTTAAACACATTTTGCAAAATTTGGCCCACTGTGCCAAAACTCTGCACCCAACCACATAGGACACAACACTTGGAAATAAACCATTCACATCTATGTCAAATTGAAACTCTGCAATCAAAACCTAACAATCCTTCACCAAAATGTCACTCTCATGACAAAATTGCACACACTTGTATCTTATGAAAACACTGTCACGTCAGCACCAACACACTAGTCTACTTTATATAAAACACTGATTTTTGTATTTTGAATAGATGTGTTTTGCCAATGATACATTGGTATTTCATTTTTGAACGAAGTGTCTTATGTATGAAATAGTGTGTAGTGTGCAGGAGCAAGTGTGTTGCAAAAAGGAGTAAGTGTGTTGCAGAATTGCAACTGAAGTGTAAAGCAGCGCTTTTGTTTAAGGTATGGTTACACTGTGTTTAAGGCATGGTAACACAACTTCAAGTTATGATGCTTTGGTTTAAGCATATGTCTGTTGCATTCATTACATTACATTACATTACATTACACTTAGCAGACGCTTTTATCCAAAGCGACTTACAAAAGGAGGACATAATAGCAAACAGATGTGTAGAGAACATTGAAGGTACCTATGTAAAGAGATGGTTAGTAGAATTTGGTTTTGTTAAGCAGTCTCGGAAAAGAAGGGTCTTCACAAGCTTTTTGAAGGTCGAGAGGGAGTTGCTGCTCTTGTAGGGACTGGTAGGTTGTTCCACAACTGAGGGACAACAACCGAGAAAAGTTTAGAGTGACCTCGCTTTGTCTTGGGAGAGGGTACGGCCAGGCGGTTCGTATTGGAGTCGCAGCATTCTGGACGGGATGTAAGCATTCAGTATGACGTTGAGATAGGTGGGGGCGGATCCAGAAGTGACTTTGTAGGCTAGAGTCAAAGCTTTGTGTTGAATTCTGGCAGCCACCGGGAGCCAATGCAGGTTGATGAAGAGAGGAGTGACATGCGACCTTTTGGGTTGATTGAAAACCAGTCGTGCTGCTGCATTCTGAACCATTTGCAATGGTTTGATTGCACAAGCAGGAAGGCCAACCAGAAGGGCGTTGCAATAGTCGAGGCGAGAGATGACCATAGCCTGAACCAGAAGCTGAGTAGCATATTGGGTCAGGTACGGTCTGATTTTTCTAATGTTGTATAGCGCATAACGGCATGACCGCGCTATGGAGGCAATGTGGTCAGAAAAAGATAGCCGGTCATCAATCACGACGCCAAGGTTTTTAGCAACCTTGTTCGGAGCAATCGTGACAGTGTCCATATTCAGGCTGATATCATGGTGGATTGACTCCTGGGCTGGGATCACCAGGAGTTCAGTCTTAGACAGATTGAGCTGGAGGTGGTGTTCCTTCATCCATGCGGAGAGTGCGGAGAGACAGGCAGAGATGCGTGCAGAGACTGTGGTGTCATCTGGTCGAAACGACAAGTACAGCTGTGTATCATCAGCATAGCAGTGATAGGAGAAGCCGTGTGAGCGGATGATGCGGCTCAGCGAGGTGGTGTAGATAGCGAAGAGAAGGGGGCCCAGCACCGACCCTTGGGGAACACCTGTGGAGAGAGTGTGAGTTGATGACAGTTGTCCTTGCCAAGACACTTCAAAGGAGCGTCCAGTGAGGTAGGATGTAAACCAGGAGTGTGCTATGCCTGTGATGCCTATGTGTGAGAGTGTAGTTAGCAGTATGCTGTGGTTGACTGTATCGAAGGCTGCCGATAAGTCGAGTAGGATAAGTACTGATGACTGACCTTCAGTTCTGGCTACTCTGAGGGCTTCTGTGACGGAAAGCAGTGCTGTTTCAGTGGAGTGGCCGCTTCTAAAGCCAGACTGCTTCGGGTCAAGTAGGCCATTCTGGGTGAGGAAATTAACTACCTGCTTAGAGACCGCTCTCTCGATGGCTTCCGAAAGGAAGGGAAGCAGTGAGACCGGCCGATAATTCTCCACCTGGGCGGGGTTGAGTGTGGTCTTTTTGAGCAGTGGTGTGACCCTAGCCTGCTTGAAGGCGGCTGGTACTATACCTGATGATAGCGAAGCATTCATCACGGACGTGATCGATGGGACTACTGTTGGGGCGATGGCTTGCAGCAGATTCGAGGGGACGGGGTCTAGTGGGCAGGTGGTAGGACGGCTTCCAGTGATGAGTTTGAAGACGTCGCTTTCGGAGAGAGGGGTGAATGAGGAGAGTGTTGCATCGTAGATCGTGGGAGGTTGCAGGTTGAGGCCGGGTGGGTCGCAGAATTGATTGCTGATAGCCGCTACTTTTTCTTGTCGGTGGCCTTGCTCGGTGGCCTTGCTCGGTGGACTCGCACAGGTAGACTCGCTTGTCTTTACACAAGTAGGTCTCGCACAGGTAGACTCGCCTGTCTTTACACAAGTAGGTCTCGCACAGGTAAACTCACTTGTCTTTACACAAGTAGGTCTCGCACAGGTAGACTCGCTTGTCTTTACACAAGTAGGTCTCGCACAGGTAGACTCGCTTGTCTTTACACAAGTAGGTCTTCACACGAGGAGGGCTACACACGAGGGCTGACGCTTCCGCTGACGCTTCAGCGTAGATGGATCGCTGATATGCGTGCCAGGTGCCACTCTATGAGTACGCCCCTCTCGTTGATGGAGACAAAGGCAGGAGTTTCGGGGGCGTGGGCTTATTCACACCTCCCCAGAAAGTGCAGGCTCAAAGAATGTGGTCATGTGATACCAGGTGCTAGGTATAGCACAACAGAGTAATGAGAAACTGAAAGGTACTTACAGACTTCTAGTTCACTCCACACACCCTGTGTGCTTGTCCTGTTGATTGGAGTGTGGTCTGTCAATTTATCCTCTCAGGTAGTGAGTCGTATGCCCCTCTCGTTGATGGAGACAAAGGCAGGAGTTTCGGGGGCGTGGGCTTATTCACACCTCCCCAGAAAGTGCAGGCTCAAAGAATGTGGTCATGTGATACCAGGTGCTAGGTATAGCACAACAGAGTAATGAGAAACTGAAAGGTACTTACAGACTTCTTGTTCACTCCACACACCCTGTGTGCATGTCCTGCATGTGCATTCAAGCAGTGGGCAAAAACTGTAAAGCATCAGTGTGGAATGCTTACATGTGCATGTAATAAATAAATTATATATACAATTCAGTGCATGGTTATTATTAGTTTTGTGATACTGCCACACTGCAAAGTTTCTCATAGTCAAATTTAGCAACTGAGCAGATGTTACTTGCTGATTTTTGTTACTGGTTTGTATTAGTTATGGCAGCCAGGGTAATGTTTAGTCTCATCAGTTATTTGGTGTCTGTGCTTATGTGCAAATTTTGTCTTTTTTAGAGTCCTTCTGTTATTTATGCCATTTCAAAACTCCATTTCAGAGACACAAAATGCCCCCACATTTTCAGCTGAAGCATGAAAAGGAGCACCTGTGGCTTTTTGCAGATATGAACAGTTGACCTTAAAATTGTCTTCTACCCCTTTACTGAAGATAAATTAGTCTGGGCCAGGGGATGGAATATGGAACTTGTGTGACCTGTGTATGCCTAATGTCACGGTATGTATGTTTGAGTTCAGGTTGGTGAAATTTTGCACACAGTAAAGACCATTAGACCAATTAATTGTTAATACACCCTGAACAACATCCTATACAATGCACAAATCATGCAATCATGTACACATAATACCCTTTATTACACATTCCGGTCCTGAAGTGCCTGAAGTTTGTTTCAAAACTTATCACATGCATATCTGACATATTCATAACCTATCATAATGATATACCTATATATATACTGTGTGTATACACATTACAGTTTTTCTCAATTGGTTTGGTACATTTCTCACATCAGAATTGAAATTCTCAAAAGTTCTTGTTCAATTGTCACATCATCATGCCATTTGTGCAGATGAAAAAGGCAATTTCTCATTGCATTGAACAAATTGTAAATGCTTTTGTCCATCCATGCAAATGATTGTGTACAATTCTCAGTTTTTTCGTACATTATCAATTGCCTTTGTCATGCTAATCAAAATGCTTTGTTATGGGAATCTATCAAATAGTCTCTCTCCTCAAAACATTTAGGCTATAGTTCATCATATAAGTCTTAACATGCAAAATGATTTACCAAGCTATCATAACATGTCAAGCACATTTCTATACATTTCATTTGTCATTTGTAAATATGATCTAAATTGGTAAATTGCTTGAATCTAGACTTTTCTAATGAAGACAGTTGAGTAACCAATGATCAACAGTTTTCTGAATGAGCTCAAGGGAGCATCTCATGAACAATCTATTGGAAAGTATATAACCAGAGCACAATACAAAGTTACAATGTCTGACAATGGAAGGACAAGAAAATGGACAACAACAGGGAGAAGGAGAGGAAGAGGGGTGAGGCTGCATGGTGGAGGATTTGGAAGAGGATGGATTAGGCACTCCAGAAGATGCTATCCACGCTGCCGGTGTCACGTGGGTGAAAATTCGTGGCCTGACAGACGAGAATGTGAAGAAGCTGAAGATCAGGATAAGGATTTAGAATTTAGGGAGATGTTCATATTTTTTGTTTACTTACTGTATGACCTATGTTTATATTTTTGACCTATGTTTACTTACTGTATTTTACCTTTGTTCTGTCCAGTACTGTCCAGTACAGTACTGTTTTCTTTACACACTGCAATGTCAATGTCTGCCAATAAAGAAGTCATTCTGTAAATGTGGATCTTGTCTTTTACAATCAATCAATCTTATACATTACAGTTTTTCTCAGTCGCTTTGGTGCTTTTCTCAGATCAGAATGAAAATTCTCATAACTATTAGTTCAACCTCCACAACATTTAGTCATTCGTGCACATCATAGTAGCAATTTCTCCTTCCTCTGAACAAATTGTAAATGCTTTTGGACATGTATCAGTTGCTTTCATACAATACAATGTTGTTTTATAATATTATCATTTGCTTATGTCATGTCAGTTAAAATTAACTATACTTATGGATGTTGAATAGTCATTCCCATTGAAACTAATAGTCTTCATTTCATTGTTTAAGTCATTACATACAAAATTGTTGAACTAGTTATCTGTAAACCAAATGTTATACCTTTCTTTATCATTGTTTGCTGAAAATGTCTTCTACTCAGTTGCTCTCAGTTGAACTTCAGCTGTCTTGGTCCATATAATACACAACATCTGCTGACTTTTCTAGACACTCTTTACAGGGACATAGTCCCTGAGAATGAAAGGAGTGGGGGCTAACTCAACAAGTATGTTGTTGTGTGGGATAATGTCTGTTTTCACCACTCACATCTGGTCAGACAGTGGTTTGCAGCACATGACAGGATGCTGGTTGAATATCTACCCACCTACCCCCCATTCCTTAATCCGATAGAGGAGATTTTCTCTGCCTGGAGGTGGAAGGTTTATGACCGGCATCCACATGTGCAAATGGCCTTGCTAGCAGCCATGGATGCAGCATGTGACAACATCACAGCAGAGTCATGCAGAAGGTGGATTCGCCACTCCAGGAGATATTTTTCTCGCTGCATTGCAAGGGATATCTGTTGTGATGTAGATGAAAATATATGGCCAGACAGACAGGAACGTCTGGATGTGCCAGAATGATTTACCTATGTTCAGTTACAATATGTACTGTTATATTGTTACCTGGTACCCTGGAGGGAACTGACCAGGTATTGCAATGACCCTCTCCGTGTGTGTGTGTATGCCTGTGTGTCTGTCCGCATGCAATGACTCTGTCCATCCACATGGGGGACCAGGTTGCCATCACTGATTGTGCTTGTTCACATTTGCGCACAGCTGTACCAAAAGGGTGTTACTTATGTTTGTTCTAAATAAGTGAGTGTAGTGTATTTTTCTTTTGCCCAATGCTGTAGAATTGCAAAGAGTATATACAGTAAAAATGTGTAACATACGTATTCAGTGTCTTGTACTCACCTACTCCCCTAACTTCAGCAATGTGTAACTTTACTGTAGTTTTTAAATGGCTGTACAAGTAGTGTATAGTGCTGTCTTGAGCATTTTTAGGCCATGTCACAGAGTTCGACCTTTTTTTTTGCATTGTAAAACACTGAGAGAATAAACTGTCATAATGAAAACATGACAAAGCCATTTGACTATCTTGTTCATAAACCATGGTGTCAAGACTTCTCATTTTGGTGACATTGGCAGTTTCATTGACATGAATACTTGCTTTTGAGGAATGGACTATCCATTTTGAGTAAGTGACATGCTTTTGCAGGTTATCTACTAGGTTTTGCAGTTTGCACTAATTGTTTTGAGAAATGCACTAACTGCTGTGCAAATGTAAATACTGATGTGAGAAAAGCACCAAAGCGACTGAGAAAAACTGTATATGAGATGAAATGTACACTTGTCATCCCCCCTAAACCACATTTTACATCAAAATGTCCCTTCGAAGTGCACTATTCAATTGCCAACATGACAATGAATTTGACTGTCT
>CM050198.1:29027261-29054761 GCA_027475355.1 Coilia nasus
TTGTCTAAAATATCACAACCATTAAGCGTGAATGTTTGATGGGTCTTTAAACACAGACAGGGAGATGGGGGGTGAGGGGGGGGGGGGGGGGGGGGGGGTCGATGGGGACACAGTAAAGTCTGTGAAGCAATTACCCCCCCCCGCCCCCCCCCACCCCCCCACACACACACACACACACACTCACTCACATGCACACACCATACTCTCCACCACCACCTCAGAGAATGTTTACTATTGAGCACACAACTTGGCCAATAGGTGTTTTTAGTGCTTTAACAATTGAGAAAAACTCAAGAGAGCTTAGTTTGTCATTCCACCTGCAATTCGCATTCCACTTGCAACAGTTGTTATTACATATATGTCTGTTATAATCCTGTTACCCTTTATAGCATATGAATTTAACTGTTTAGTTATTATTATTATTATTATTATTATTGTTATTATTATTGTTATTATTATTATTATTTCACCTAATTGTGATATGTGCATGTAGTTCATAGGACCCATACAATAGCATGTATCTTGTGTTAACACATAATTACTGCCATTCTTTGTTTTTATAAACTCATTCTCCTTGATTAAAGTGTGTGTTTATGATTCACTGGTAATGACCTGGTAGCCAATTGCAATTGCAATAAAACAGATTGCTTTGGGTTGGCTGAGGACAACAGAATACAGATGGCATTTACAAGAAAATTACTACCGTATGCAAGAACCTTTTCAGTGTTTCCTGGTGCAGGTGTGAAATCACTCAGAGACTGAAGCTCAGAGGCCCACTCTCCTTAAAAAAAAGCCTTGTGTCCTTCTGTCAACTTTGTTTTTTAATTAAGCTTCTCTGTACACCACATCCAGTGGAGAACTTAAAAAGCTTATGTTGTTCTGTGCTTTTGTATAGTAAGTATAGCATATGTTTTGTAAACATACAACTAATGCTATTTTAAATTTGATCACTACGAGCATTTTGTGATTTTGTGGGTTAAATACATGTAAACATATAACAGTTATGTCTTTGGTCAAATATGTGTACCCATGAAAATTAATAGCTGGCTGTTTACACTGCAGTAAATCAACAATCGACAATTTGGCTATTCATTCACAAACCTAGACATTCATCTTAAGGGCCCAAATTGATTAATAACACTATATTTTCTCCATTTAAGCCAAGTAGGACACCAGAAATCCTTTATGAACTTAAGATAAAAGTAAATTATTATTAAAGAATGAAGTTTCAAAATGTACTCAAACACAAAATAAAACCTGAACACAAAAGAACAGTTGAATGTGGTTGGAGCGACACAATCTGATCATCTAATTGATTGTTTGGGCCAAAGTGTTAAATAAACTCAGCTTACCAGACCCTGATCTGTGATCAATGTGCTGGGATCATTAGCTCAGGACCTCTATCTGAATACAGGCTCTACTCTGCCTTAATGGGGAGGGTGATCAGGCTAAAGGGTGTGTGTTTGGGGGGAGGGGGGGTACGGTTGTGGGGTGGGTCTTGACATTTATCCCTCTCAGCTGTGGCCTCAGAGATTGTGCTTTTGCCTGAGCCTGTGAGCCCCTGCAATGGGTCCATCCATTCCCACTTCGACAGCCACTCTCAATCACATGGACTTAACGGCTGTTTTCTTACCTCGATCCTGCGGGAATCCCTCTTACTGGTGGAGGCGGAGGTAGGGGGTTGCTGGGTGGATGTGTGTGTGTGTGTGTGTGTGTGTGTGTGTGTGTGTGTGTGTGTGTGTGTGTGTGTGTGTGTGTGTGTGTGTGTGTGTGTAAACAAACACAGCTTGGGGTTGCCATATATAAACCTTGGCATTCAGCACAGGAGGAAAGCAAAAAAAGCAAAGGAAAAACAAGAAATGGTGGATATATAAAAAAAGACAGAGGAGAAGAGTTAGGAGGAGAGGAGAGGAGTGAAAAATGGAGGAGAGGAGAGGAGAGGAGAGGAGAAGGGAAGAGAGGAGAAGGGAGGAGAGGAGAGGGCAGGCAGTGCTGGTGGGAAGTGGTGGCCTGGCCATCAGTGGTAATCCCGTTGCGAGTGAGGAATGCAGGCTGACAGCTCGGCGTGACGGAGCTGGTGATGGAGTGGAGTGGCACCACACAGTGACACATGGCCACACACCCCTCACCCATGCTTGATGGGGCTGCCTCAGGAACCATCAGACCACCCCCCACACACATACATCCACACCACACAAACAGGAGATGTGCTATCTGCATGCATGGGTATGTACATTTGCGCACACTGCATGATATGGTGCAGTGACATGATGCGCACCCACAAGCACACACACATCCATGTGGATGCACACATGCATACACGCAAACATACACATGCACCGAGAGAAAGAGAGAGCGAGAAAAAGAGAGATGTAATGACAAATAATGAGTCAGATAATCCGATAATTAGACAGCTCTGCATTTTTATATTCCTTGAAGACAAAAGGATACAAATGGACACACACAATATATAAGCAACACACCCACTATAATTGACAAGAAGGTAAGCATGCACTTTATAAGAGGTTTTCATTTGTACACAGGCAACTATTCACCTGTTGGCAGCATTTGCCACAAGCCCACAGTGCAAGATTCATGCTTCATTTTTAGCTTAAATGTCATATGAGCCACACGTGTGGCTCTAAAAAAAAAAGTTTGAAAAATAAAAACATCATCTGTCTGCTGAAAATCCCAATTCAGTTGGCCAGAGGCAGCCAATGTGCATCTAAGCAGCCAACATGCATTCCCACAATCCCAGTACACCAGGAACGCCATCAAACACCCCCTCCCCCAGCCCACCCCGTTGGTGATTCATGGCTTTAATCACATAAGGCTATGGCGAGGGTACAAGCCTTTCCCCCAATCTTCTCTCTCTCTCTCTTTCTCTCCCTCTTTTTCTCCCCTCCTGACTTCTCTTTCTGTCTCTCTCTCTCTTCAGTAAGCGTGATACATGGCTGCCCTGCGCCACCGAGGCAGCATCATTTGTCCTACTTAGAGGACGGCAGAGGCAGTGGTGGTAACAGCTGTGGTGGCATTGCAGGTAATTTTGCCTCCTTTGACTGTGGAGGGTTGGTACACTTTGCTGGTGCCTGGAACCCCGAGTCAGACATGGCGCGACGAAGCAAAATGACGGCGTCGGGTAAGATTGATGAGGCCTCTAGGCACATCCCATGTTGCTCCACGAATCTTGATGCTCTACAACAACCATGACCGTGAGGTTATAAAGATTTTCAGACAAATGGTTACACTAGCTGATTTGCTGGAGGGGCTGTCAATCAAACAGTGGGGGCTCTCTTCATTGTAACTGCCCTATTAATACTGATGCAGAACTTTTGCATCTTGTAGAGGCAAAATGGGGCCTCCCCAATGGAGCCGCTCAGTTTCCCTGCTATGACCTTACCTCAGGGTGCTCCTCTGTGCAACCTGTTCTCTTCTGACCACACAGGGAACTCACTCATGTTGCCCTGCAGGCAGTTTATATTGCTTTGATCTGTTCCTCTCACACACAAAGGGTATGGGGCCTGTGAAGTCTAAGGTGTTTTGAGAATAAAGCAAAGTGATAAGAATTCGTCACCCTGGAGCAGGAGCTGCACTGCACACAACTGTGGTGACAGCATGCTCGTAAGTGGTGGGATGGATAGGAAGGGAATTCTGGGAACAGTAGAATTAATGGGTTTATGTTTGTCTACAACTGTGTGCTATGTGTCATGTATCATAGAATTTAGTAGCTGTTTTTTTGTCAACAGAACAGCAAGATGGCTGCCACCAGAGTTTCATTCAGCAGAACTGACGAGGAAACCACACCAGAAATTCCTCAAAATTCTAAATTATTGAAATATAAACAGTGTTATATGAATATTACTTCTGTGAAGCACACATGATTTCACCATCACATGGTGGGATACTTACAGGAAAAGCTGAAAGGCTGGAAGAGTGAGTTTAAGGCAGCCATGTTGCCATTCTGTTGACATAAAACGAGTGCCCTATTGGTGTAGCATGATCACGTGTTGAATAGTGACACCACAAAATGCAAGAAGCTAGCTTTAGTGGTCATATTGGTTTGTCTGATATTTTCCCTGCTTTTTTGTAGACTGGTTGCCAAATGTACACAGTAGGCCCTATCATGTCGCAGCACACTGTGGATTCGCAACATGTGCATGCTGTCACTACTTTTCTCTGTGAGCGCATCGTTTGTTTTTTCCGGCAGAAATTCACATTGCCTAGATAGGAGATGACACTGCGCCCTCACGGGCATGTCAGCGAAAACAAGAGGTGTGTTCCGGCGCTAAGCTCATGACATGCTAAAATAAAGACGCAAAAAACTAACCCTAGTCCCCCAATGATCGAGAAAAACCTGGTCGGTAGTCAGTTGTTCATTGCTGAAAAGCTATTGTATGTGCGCATAACGCTTAGGATATAATGAGAGGGATCCCCCTCTTGGTGAGTGGCTGTTACGGGGACGATGGCTCTCCACTAAAGCCATGGTTAATCTAATGATTAACTAAGCGCAAAGACATAAACACTGGCAAATATTTTGCAATAATACACATTTCTTTTTTAAAACAAGCATACACACATTGTTCATAACCAAAAGAAAATTATATGTTTCACACGTACGTGAAAAAACAGACCTACAGAAAAAATCAAAATAACAAATGCATGAGTGTTTTGGTGAGTTTCTTCCATCCCAGAAGATTAACTCCTCACACACAAGCAAATTGGTCTTTAAAGAAAAATGCTCCTGATGTCCAAGCAAACCTGCCATTATAATAGCAACAGGCCATGGAAAAAACGCAGCTGGCTTTTAAAGGGAATGAGAGTATAAACTCTGATTGGTTTACTGCATGTTACTCTCTAAACACACCTATGATTAATTAGGTAACTTAAGACCAACCCTTTTGAACCATGTGCCAGGCGCAGTGTTCACTTTTCCCGTCATCAACATAGCATATTGTCTCGGGACCACCCCCAAACCAACTTCCGCAACGGACTTCAGACAGTGCACATATGATCGTGAAAATTGAGCATAATGTGTACGGCCATATGCCTGCAAGCACTACTGTAAATCACACTCCTGTTTTAAGGTCTAAAACTTTTTTATGCATCTTGAATTGGAAATCTGAACATGCTATTCATTTAGGCTACCGTTATCGACATGTCTTGTGTTATTGTTCAGGGGTCCTGAGATCTAAGAGCTGCCTCAGTGGTGCATGTCATAGTTGTAGTAGTAACCATAGTGACCACTATCTGACTGACTTCTGCATTTTCTTAGTAAAAACTGCAGAACTAGCACAAAAACATCAAGCTAAAACCACTTTTAAATGTACATATTATCAAACTCCCTACATTGATTATGACCAAATTACATTGCGTAATACTTTAAGGAAACCAGTCATTGTAAGTTTGCTTGGTAACGGAATTTGCTAATTTCCCCAACAAATGATTAGTTCATATTTGAAGTTGTCTACCAAATTGTTTCTAGCGGTTTCTACCACAAATTGAGACCGTTTTTTGGTGTTTATATTTTCACATTTTATTTTTTTATACAAGGCCTCGTGATGTGCATAAGTTTACAGGTCAGGCTCCTGATTTTGAGACTCATGTTCTTCATTACTATTTTAGGGTGTTTAGGGTGTTTTAGGGTGTTTATTGACGGGATGGGTTGGCACAATCGTGATTACCATGTCCATTTACCCAACAGTTGCCACTGAAAATGTTTAGTTTGTGAAGTAGTGTCTGCTGCTTTCAAAATGGACAAAAACGATGCTATAAAATTTTGATTTGCCCTAGTTGTTTAGGTTTTTAAAACATATATCTTGTAACAAAATGAATTTTGAACTTGAAATGCCCATACACCCAGAGCAATTTAAATACAGCAAATGTCGAGTGATGGATTGTCTGGGCCTATTTTCAGATACAGTTGAAACGCTGACAGCTTGGTCCCCCGCAGTTCAAAAATCCTATCTGTGCGTCTGGATAACAGGGTTCACCTTATGGCCTATCAAATATCCCAGACAAAGCAGCTAGGCTGGCCATTTTACCAGTCATTTCCCCTTGCTCTGCCACAGTGAGAGAGGGCAGTCCTCATGCCAGGTCAGCGGCTGATTTCTGCGCTCCATCTGCCATAAGAGCCACTCCATCAGTGCTCTCCACTGACTCATTACTGTAAACAAACCCAGAGCTCTGCTCACGCCAGCAGGGGCCCGCGGCCACACAGAGCACACAGACATAAGTGTGAAAACTTTTGGCCAACATTACCAATTTGTACCCAGACACATCTTTCTCTCTTGTACACACACGCATGTGTGTGCATGTGTTCACTGTATATGTCACATAGTCTTTATAACATTATGTGGGTGTCTGACCATGCATGTGCCTTTTTACATTCTTATCTGATTGCTATGCCTATGAGTGTGCATAACTCTGTGTTTTATGGGATGGAAATGCAGTGTGTGTGTGCTGTGTCTGTACTGTATGTGTGTCTTTATGTGTCACTACACGTACAATATGCATGCACAAATGCACTGTTTGTGTGTGGACGTGTGCGCATGTGTGTGACTTAAGCATGTGTGTTTTTGTCTGTGTGTGACATGTAGACTCATGACAGGTTTGAAGCACATGAGCTACAGTATGTCTATGACCCAGCTGGCACAGACTTGAGTGGTGACTGATGTTGATATCATTTAACACCTGATCTACAAACAACAGTAGGAAAAGAGACAGAGAGAGAAAAAGAGAGGGGGGATGGAGAGAGAGACTTATATTAGACTATAGTGTCAATGTGGGAATATAAAGGCTGCCCACCTGGTCGTATCCCAAAATGCTGCTGGGCTTTGGACTGGAAGCCTCTATAGCACATGCCAAAGGGACAATGAGTAATTAGCTTTTCATGACAGAGCACACTGTGCTTCAATAGGCTCGGCACTGGGGATGTGAATGGATTTGTGTGACTTCTTTTTTTGTTTTGTGCTTGTGTTGCTGTCTCTCTGAGGGTAGGAGGTTGGGCTTGGCCATCTCTGCATTTTGCCCTTCTGCCCTGCAGAGGGTCTGTCACTCAGACATGTCCCCATGCCCCTGTGCTCCATGTTTCCCTTTTCTCCCCCTACTCTCTCTGTCTCTCTCTCTCTCTCTCTCTCTCTCCCTATCTCTCTCTTTCCTTGTTCTTATCTCTGTTCTTTATCTCCTCCTTCTAAACCCTTCCCTGAGCCAACCTCATAATGGAGCTCCACTCAAACTGTGAGCAGCCAGCTGTCAGCATGCCACAATGTCACATCCCAGGGACCAGGGGAGACAGGGAGGAGAAAGAGAGTGTGGAGGATGGAGAAGGAGATAGATAGGCAGCTAGATAAGATAGATAGATAGATAGATAGATAGATAGATAGATAGATAGATAGATAGATAGATAGATAGATAGATAGATAGATAGATAGATAGATAGATAGATAGATAGATAGATAGATAGATAGATAGATAGATAGATAGATAGATAGATAGATAGAAGGGAAGAAAGAAAGAAGGAACAGAGGAAAGAAAGGGAAAGGGGGGATGAATTTGCTAGTAATGTAGTAATGGCCTTTTCCCATCTTTATGGCACTAAATATTTTCTGTTTTTCTATTTTATAATCTGCAGTTCATTTTGTGAGCATCCTATTCTTATAACCAAATGGGGTCAGTGTAAAGACATTTAGTTAAATGACATGGCTGTATGAGAAGCTGAACAACAGCGAATGCCATCCGCCACATTACGCAGTGTGATATCAAAGTGAATGGCCTACAATCAAATTCATGGGGATGACGACGCCGTGGAAGCATCCCATTACCAGAAAATAAAATGAGGGAGAACAATGATGACAAAACAAGCAGTCAAACCCCCTCTCATCAGCAGAGTCCACTCAGGCACAGTAAAACTCGACATGCCTTAAAAACTAGACGAACACGCACTGCGGACAAATGTTTTTTTTTTTTGATTGATTTTTGCTGGGGTGTTCCCTGCAGTACAGCATGCAGTGACAGAGGACGAATCAGTGTGTGCCTTGTATTGTTACCTGTTGATGTCTGCGCATGTCTGCCTGATTGTGTGAGGTTGGTAAAGGGTAATCACTAGGCATTGTGGTGATGTCTGCCTTTTTCAGGGGCCTGTCTTGTATAAAACAGCGATCTAGGCCTGATCTCTTGCATTTGTTCGACTTTGCCCCTTTCTCCACTGTCATCTGGGGCTCCTGTCTCATCACCCTCATCACCCACCCCCTCTCCAGCGTCACCCCTCAGCCAACCATACACACACACACACACACATACACACACACACACACACACACACACACACACACACACACACACACATGCACACACACACACCTCCCCCTGTCTATCTGTCTGTTTTATAAAAGGGGCTTCTTAACCAAATGAAATCGTCTGGAAGTGGCAGGGTTTAAGAAGGGGGAGACAGAGAGAGAAAAGAATACACTGCCCTCTAGAATGACAAATGGCACGGTGCTCCCTTGTGTCCTTTCAATTACAAGCAGGCATTAATGCAACTGTTTTTGTTTGTTTGCACCTTGGCGACTCCATTTGACTTTTGGCTTTTGTTGGGAGAATAAAGATTGAAAAAGAAAGAGGAGAGGTGGACGAGGAGAAGATGAGGGGAGGGAAAGGTAGGGGAAGGGAAGGAAAAGGGTAAAAGGTATGGTTTAAATTACAGTTTTTGCCCATTGCTTAAACACATTTTGTTCAACTTGGCTCGCTGTGCCAAAACTCTACACACAAGCACATAAGACACAACACTTGGAAATTAAACCATTCACATCTATGTCAAATTGAAACTCTGCAATCAAAACCTAACAATCCTTTGTCAAAATGTAACTCTGATGACAAAATTGCACACACTTGCATCTTATGAAAACACTGTCACATCAGCAGCAACACACTAGTCTACTTTATATAAAACACTGTTTTTTGTATTTTGAATAGATGTGTTTTGCCAATGATACATCGGTATTTCATTTTTGAACGAAGTGTCTTATGTATGAAATAGTGTGTAGTGTGCAGGAGCAAGTGTGTTGCAAAAAGGAGCAAGTGTGTTGCAGAATTGCAACTAAAGTGTAAAGCAGCGTTTGTGTTTAAGGTATGGTTACACTGTGTTTAAGGCATGGCAACACAATTTCAAGTTATGTTACTTTGGTTTAAGCATATGTCTATTGCGTTCAAGCAATGGGCAAAAACTGTAATTGATAGTGGAAAGGGGGGGGTGAGTGAGTTAGTAAGTAGAGAGAAGAGAACGGAGAATAGGGCATGGGAACGTTATGTCACACGACTGCGCCGGCGGTGGTTGAATGAAGGAACCGTGTTCGGTGTTGACTGGTTCAGTGAAAGAACTGGGTCCTCTTTTTACTCTGCTAAATCATTTTTATCTACGGTCGGGACAAGGACTATCCCCCTTTCGTGGCGAAAAATGCAACTTAACTGATGTTACTTAAAATCGAACAATCTAAAAACATGGGTCCATACTAATATCTGTTATAGACAGTGTCTATATGTCCAATAAATGGATGAATGAACGAATGGTAAATCAATGAATGGTGGCAAAACAATCGATAAGGGAGTTGAGGAGATGGGGGGTGAGGAGTGAGTGAGTGAGACAAGAGAGGAGAGGGACGATGACAGACAAGGCTGCAGTACAGGGCCGTAGGAAGAAAGAGGAGGATGAAAAAGAAGAAGAGGAGAAAGGCGCGGGGGCTTTGTGTTTCCTGGAACAGACCTCAATGTGGAGGACACGTCTGATGCACTGGCTCAGCAGGAGGTCAAAGAGAAGCATAGCTGGGGGCTACCACTGCTCCGACTCCTCAGCAGAGAGAGGAGAGGAGTTGCCATGGATCCCCAATGAGGGTGCTGATTCCTTACAACCCTCCACTAAACAGGCTTCAAAGAAAGACCTGGAACATAAGAGCATGTTCCCACTGCTGGAGCTCACGCCAGTACAGACACATGCACATGGCTCCAGATGCCACACAGACAAGACTTCAGAGCTGTTCCATCTGCCACCAGGACAAGATGGTAAATGCTGGCTTCTATTACAGCTTAGGGACCCTACGCCAGAAGTAGGACTGAATGTGTGCCTCAGACAAAAGCTAGATTTCTGGGCCTTTAAATACAACCCACAAACTCAACGTTATTTATATTTAGACACTGAGACACTACCCAGCTATATAGAACAAAAGAGGAACCAGTAATATGCATAGTACAGTACAAGGGCTGGGTAGCTTGCCATCTTTGAGTTGGCTGTTTTAGCTAAACAAGTACAAACAACAGGACACCTGGCACTCCTAAAGGTTTGCTAACTGGTTTATGGTGATGATGATGGTGTGTGTGTGTGTGTGTGTGTATGTGTGTGTCTGTGTGTGTGTGTGTGTGTTTGTGTTTGTGTTTGTGTGTGTGTGTGTGTGTGTGTGTGTGTGTGTGTGTGTGTGTGTGTGTGTGTGTGTGTGTGTGTGTGTGTGCGCGCGTGTGTGTTACACCTAGGTGCGTGTTACATCTAGCCATACAGTCATGACATTAATTTTACCATATTTCTTAAACTACCTAACAACAGTTACCTTTTTCACCTGAAAACTAATGCTGTGTTAATATTGTAATATTACTGTGACTGTCTGCTGACTCTGAGCTGCTTCCTTCTGTGAGTCCAGGGAAATACGCTGCCTCCTGCTCTGCAGTTCCCTGGATGGATCGGAGGTGTGAGATTCATTTAGGTTCCAAATGAAAATGAGCAGATAAATAATTCATACCCACTAATGCGCATAATCTGCTGCCCACAGCAATGCTTTTAAATATTCATAAGTTAATGTTTTTAAAGCATCATGCAATGAAAACAGCAGGCAATTCTCCTGGTGACTGCTTTAACTGTGTTGCAGTTGCGTGAAATGTTGATGTATTCAAATAAAATGAGTGAAAAGTAAGAATCTACTTTCCATGTCCAAGAGACTACATCCTACACAGTTTGCTTTGCAAGAATGCAGCTCGTTTTGAACAGAAAATGGTTTGGAAATGCAATTAATTTGCTGTCAGTGTCTCCCTTCGCTGCCTTCTTGATTCCCCCCCAGAAGACTGCGGCAGTTTCTGACACTTTTAAAGTCGGGGGGTTTGATCCGTGGATGGTAAATGGCTGTCACATTCGACCGTCACGACCACAGTTCTCTTTTAGAGAAAGGTGCCTCGCTAGAGAGAGAGAAAATGAGAGAGCGAGAGGGAATAAGTGAGAAAGAGGGAGACAGAGTGAGAGAGAAAAAGAGAGGAGAAAGAATGTGTGCCAGAGAAATGGAGGGGGAAAGAATTGTAGGACTGACATTTTTCATGGCCTTAGTCAGATGGTTCTCGGTTGGTGTCGTCTGCCTGACAGGACTTGGGGAAAGCTGTTTGAAGGATAGTGCTGGGAATCATGTCTTCAGTGTGCTCAAACGAGCCACAAATGAACGAAGCAGGCAAGCACGGGACACGGCAGGCAAAGCCACAAATCAATTTACTTTCCCTTCCGTGCCATCATGCACGCCCACCACCTTCCCCTCTTCACAAAAAGGTTATCGGCCTTGAGCAGAAGTCTGTGATTGGCTGGTATTCGCTGTGTGTTGACACTTGTTCCACATGACATCAAAAAGCTTCCTTGAAATCCAGTTAATGGAGGTGGTGGGGAGATATGTCCTAGCTGGATTTTGTTTACAAAATACAAACAGTAATTCCAAATCAGTCTGTTATCTGGTTATGACCTGATGTACAATGTCACTGCCATCCTCAACACACATTTGAGTCTGTATTGTCCTTCTACTATACTGCTCTACTATAGTAGCCTTCATTTGGCAAGGCACATATTGATAGTAATATTATTTTGGATTCATCTCTTAGTACAGTACATAACTTCTGTGCAGGTCTGTTTTGTTTTGTATGTCTTTTGAGTCTCTGTTGGGCCCAGAACATTAACTGAGGGACAGCCCACACACTGCTGTATACCAGGGCCAAATCAACAGCCACAACAGCTTTAAAATGGAACAATATCTCCCAAATCATTTGATGGCCACATTACACTCAAAAAGTGGGGCATTAAGTCCTGCTCTCCTGCCCTGCCCCATGACATCTCTCTTTATCTTAAGCTAATAGCCATATGCCAGGCGTTCTTCCCCCTTTGGCACTCATCCCACTTTATCCAGAGACACAGCTTTGAAAAACGACACTATGATGACGCAGGTGATTTTTTTTTTTGGAGGACTGGCACTGCCTCCGTGTCCCTTGTCATTCACCTCTGGTTTCTGTCGAGAGGCTGAATTGGAGCCCCTCTCAAAAATGCCTTGTAATCTTTTAATGCGAGTCTCCTTTCATACCCGGCCCAGTGTTGTGCTGGGAGACCATGTACCATATGCTGCTCCAGCTGTATTGAAAGCCATCAGTTGGACTGGAGGTGCCAGCAGAGAGGGGGAGGGAGAGAGATGGCGAGAGAGAGAGAGAGAGAGAGAGAGAGAGAGAGAGAGAGAGAGAGAGAGAGAGAGAGAGAGAGAGAAAGACAGAGAGAAAGAGAGAGAGAGAGAGATGGTAAGAAACAACAGAAGAGATGGGTTTGAGGACAAAGAGAAGAAGAGAGAGAAAGAGAGGGGGGTGAGGGGAAGGGAGAGAAGGAGGTGGAAGAGGAGGTGAAAGATGTTTAGAAATTTAAAAATGCATCACACCCCACCCCCCCACCCTCCCCCCATCCCAAAAAAAAAAGTGTCTGGTAATAAACATCACCTCAGCTGCCCTGCAGGACCATGTGAAAAGCAAGCACCCGGGGAAAAAAAACTGCTGCTTTAAAGGGAATTTAAAGCTCTTTAACAGCTCAGCTTGTGCCCAGTGATGAGGCAACATGGCATTAGGCATTTTACAGAGCTGGCGGACATTTAAAAGTCATTTCTCCTGATAGAAGCGAGGGAGGTAGAGAACGAGACAGAGGGACAAAATGAAGAGAATAGAGGAGGTGGCAACTAGCCTGGTAAACCAGACCCTCATACTTCATTTTGTTTTGTACAGAGGGTCTGACCGTGCTGCCATTGACCTTACTCTATTAGGTACAAGCCAATCCTAGCCAATCAGCAAACAGAGCGGGCGATGACGTTGACTTTGTGTGCTACATTTGAATTGTAGTGCGTAGGCAGGCTAATTGCATACGTGATGACCAGACGTTAACGATTGGGTAAAGGCAGAGCCACTTGTTTCAAACTTCAGCAGAGCCCACACCTCCAGGAAGAAATCGTTTCTCAGCACTGCCAGACCCCCTGTAAAAAATGAAATGAAGTTCGAGGGGCTGGTTTACCAGGCTAGATGGCAACAGCAGCAGTAGCAACAGCAGGAGCTGGGCTTCTTCCCGTGTCTGAGGTGTGAAGAATAAAGACTGCCTGGCTGGCCTGTGAAGGTGTAAAGCCAAAGGAGACAGAACCCTAATTAGTGGAGCCCAGTTTGCCCTCCACTCCAGCAGGCACCGACAGAGCACTCAGAGTCTAAAGACAAGAGGTGTCAGCCCGAATGGAAAGGACACTGAAAGTCATAGCAGTGAATCTCGCTGTCACACCAAGCCCTCTCTGGGACACTGTCTGTCAGCTCAATACATCCATTCCTGCCGTCTCCGGCCTTGTTAAGTGTCACCAGCTGTCTCTTGTGGGAGGTAAAATGCGGTCCTGCACTGTGTGGGTGTCTGTTCCACAAGTGCCAAGAGCCAGTAAACTAGCATTTGAGATCGGGCTGCTTAATGCTGTCTGCCATTAGTTCATGCCTGTTGGCATTTAACATTAAAATGCACAAATCAACGAGTCATGACAGATTATAATTTAATCAAATTTGCTTGTTTTGTGTCTTTACACACACACACACACACACACACACACACACACACACACACACACACACACACACACACACACACACACACACACACACACACACACACTTATTATCTTTTGTGTGTGGTAAAAGATGAGTCACTGTTTAAAATTATGGACACAGCCTTCATACATGTGGAAAAAAACACTTGCCTCTGTAACTAATTACATTGTTACACCTTAATGTTCAGAATTGCTTAAGACATGCACAATTGAAAGTGTACGGCGCCGAAATTCTAATATTACCGAGGGTTCTGAGGCATTCGCTGCAATGGCTAGGGCACATCGACCACGTAAACTCTTGATGTCGCTATTGCACCCCCGTTCAGAACTGCGGCGACTGCGCTGTCCGTGGTTCTGAAGCATAGTAAGCATATCAATGATGCCTTATCATCCAAGGATTTCAAATGAATCTTAAATTGATTCTGATTACCTTTCCACACACCTTTTTGCACGTGGACTGAACTTCAGATTTATCTAAATAATAAAAAACTCCCAATACATCTTGTAAAAATAACCCAACCAATAAATAAACATAGTATCAAATCTTTTGGAATGTCATTCACAGCAGTATATTTTAATACAACTTTATCGAAGCCCTAATTGTACCAAACGCACACTTAATTAAACTGTAGTTCTGGCGATAGATGGCGCTGTTTGAATAATTAAATTTGTGCTTCAAGAGACGGGATGCAGAATGCATTCTCTTAGTCCTCCAGCAAGGCATCGAGACACACACACGTTTAAGCAGGGACGCCGTGAGAGCTTCAACCAAATCTTAAACGACTAGTGTCTGTCTCCTTTTCCCCCCTGGGAGTCGGGGTATACTGAATGCCGTTCCTGCCAAACTTCGGGTTGAAGCTTGCAATTGCACATGGAATAACATCCACTGGAACTGTGTATTCGTGCGTTTGTACAGCTCTTTGAAAAATGTTCACCGCTTGTAAGGGACGTAAGTCACCCTCCGCAGTTGCGATCATGTGTGCTTGTGGGACGAGTTTTATGTAGACCATCCTGGGAGGAGTGCGTTAGTAAAACCGCGTTAAAGTCTGTTTAATTACAAATACTTTGTTTTAGTTTTATAAATAACAGCTACATCGTATTGAGTGGCAGTGATTTTAACATATGGATATGAATAAGGCAACGGATTTTCACCATTTGTCGGATAATTACGTTTCCTCGCTGGACCGTTAAGCTGGCGCGATATGAGCGTGCCTTGGAGCCGCTGCCCTCTCTGCGATCTGAGGTTCACCATGCCGGGGGTCGTTTGTGTGGCTGCGCGTTTTGGAAAAGCACTGTTGTGAACCAAGACGGTTGAATAATGGTGAGAAGATGCAGTGTGACGTTCAAACCGTTCAGGTGAGAGTGATTATTATCTCTGTAACACTATCTTGTTCTTCTTGAATTGGGTTGCCTCCAAACCTTACCGTGGTTTATAAAGCGTAGTTTTCGTTCATTTAGTTTACGAATTATAGGCTACTTGTGTGACATGGTAGTGTGTTTTGTCATATGAAGTTCGGTGTCGAGTCAGTTACATCAATTAAATGTAACGTGTTCTGATACATTGTATATGACGAATGTCCACGTTTAACTCAAACCGAAAAGCATAGCAATATGAACACATGTGTCTTACGGCATTAGCAATGGAGTTTCTGTGAAACTCTTTATCGGCACACTTTAAGAAGGATATGTTTCTATTTAAAAATCTGTGAGGAACTTTAGATGTCAAACGGTCAAATAGAAAAGATAACACCTCGTGGGAACATTATCAGGCCTGTTACTGGCCGTGAGAAAGTGGTGAATATATGTTAAGTTCAATAGCCCAAGCAAATATTAAAAGGTTATGAACGACTGCAAACAACAAACATCTGTCAACAAACTAGTTTAAGTGGCGATGTCATGAAGCTGTTTATACGTCGCCGCGTCTATGCGTAGTCCTGCCTTTCATCAATCAATTCCAAAACTCGCAACTGACAGCGCTCCTGCATGCACGACTACATGCCTCACGCACAAAAGATAAATAATAACTCATGATTTGATGTGGGAACCTTCCATTGTGAGGGGAAAGGTCTTTGCCTCAGCGCATGAATTAAGGCTCAATACAGCACGGTCAGATGACCACAGCACGCACTAGAAGATTGGGTGAATGAATTGTTCAAGCGCGCTGACCCAAAATGGACCTTTGAAGCAGCTGATTCACGGTTGGCACAGATAGCCTTTGCATATGGTTTTAAGTGCCAAATCATGAACTAATTCTCCCTCAGAATGTGGCTAATTCAAGTGCGTGAAATAGGCTACAATTAAACAACAATTAAACATTTTTAAGGCCCCTGTTAGAATCAACTAAAAACAATCTTGTTTTGATTAAATGACTATTCTCAACTGTAAATCTGTTATCACACGGAAAAGTCTGGCACTGGGGACCAGCCTTGAGGTATTTCCTCGAATACCCCACGAAGCTCCCTCTGTTTGTACATATCATCAAACCATGACACAACCAGATAACAGTACACGTGTAAAACCAATTAACAGATATCTGATATTTCCCTCTGATCCAATTAAGAGAGCAAAGCATTTGCTTCAAACCCGGTAATTAGAGACGAGCCTGGCAACACACATAATCCCCTCCTCTCACCCATGGAAAGGCTTTAAAAATTGATAAATGACTACGACAGTGAGTACGGCCTTATTCTGATACCAGCGTGTCATCACTTTGATCTGCAGATGCAATATGTCTCTGTGAAGCGCTGAGTGAGCTGTAGCGTATTATGTTCATGTGCGGTAGTTTCGAACTCACCAACGTGAACCTGTACAACTAGTCCGATTTTTCAATCATAGCAGCAATTATTTTAGTTCTGCGTGGATGATGATTATACAAATAACCTCTCCTGTGACCCGATGGGCTTCATAGGTTTATCCCGTATTTTACTTCAATCATATGTCTCCGGATTAAAATCTCTTAGGATCAAACAGGAGATGATTTTCTGTACAGATGGAATACCGTTATGAACAGATGGTTTGAAATTGTCCTGTTCAGAGGAAAGAAACTCCCAGCTAAATTATTCTGTGAATTTTTTTAGTTTTGAAAGCTACAGTTTATCTACATGCTGTGCCATGGACAGTCTCTACTTCTTTAATATCTGCAAGCAAATAGCCCTCATATAAAAGTGTGGCTGTCTGCTTTCCACATTGATTCTCATTTCTATGTGAGCTTAAACTGTTCTAAGTTGTGTGTAAGCTCTGGGAAGACAAGGTAATGTTAGCTGCCTTTATATTGCATATACTGTATCAAAGTAATATGACCTAACAACTTTATCAATGCATTTTTTCTTGCAAAGGGGTCTGAAACATACTTTAAAATCACAATACATCAGATTGAAAAAGAAAATCCCAGTAAGACTTGTGAACTTTGCCACAGAGTTGCTAAAGTGGGCTGAAGTATATGGATATATGGTAACATTCTTTATGACATTTTAGCCACTGTTTATGGACACACTACACTTAGAGGTGTTTATAATAGTATACCTCCTGCAAGATGGACTAAGTCCATCTTAGATCTATCATGCTTTGGCTTGCCATAAGATAGAGCCTTTGGCCAGTAAACTCACCCAGTTGATTGGGAAACAACAACAAATGAGATTGTTTCTGTAACAAAGGAATAAATGTCTCCAGAGTCACTCAAAATGACATGTCAGCTTGAGAAATATTCTCCATCTGCTGCATTATCTGATGGAAAGCAGCACTTGCATAATTCAGCCTGTCTTTTCCCCTCACTAAGGACTTCAGTTCTCTGGCCCAGCATGTTTATAGCGTGGCAGCAAAAGCGATCAGAGATAAACAGCGTCCGACACGTGTCAGTGGATTTGGATATACAAGACGGTGATCAAGAGAAAAGTGGCAGACAGTTCCACAGGGCTCACTAAAAGCAGCCTGCTGAGGTCCTCACTCTCTCCGGTGAATACATTTGTTCATCAGTCCCAGGCTAGCAATGAAAAACAAGGAGCATATTCATTCCATGTTCCATCTGTTGGGGGAGACATTGCTCGTCAGATACGTTTACCTGCACTGGGGCTTGTTTGCTATATCTTTTTGCTTTCTCCTCCTCTGAATGTGTCTGTATGTTAGTGAATGACAAACCTATGCAGACTACTTTTTTGTGCAGACTTGTTCTTTGAGCACTAAATGCTAACAGTTCAGCTGCATCTAGTTTGTTCTCTCTCTCTCCCTCTCTCTATCCCCTTATCCCCTTTCTCTACTGAGCTTCACATTACGCTACACTGACCTATAAACCTCATGTTTCACCTTCCTCTTTATCTCTCTCTGCTCTTCTCTCACTCGTCCTGTTTTTAACCTGCCACCTCTTTCGTTGCTTCTTCCCTCCTTCTCTCTCCCCTTCTCTCTTTTTCATTTTCTCCTTCTCCTCTCTCCATCCCTCCAGGATCTTTGTGGTGGGGATTGGCTTCTTCAGCCTGTGCTTCCTAATGACGTCCCTCGGCGGCCAATTCACGGCCAAGCGTCTCGGGGACTCGCCCTTCACCATGAGAACAGAAGGTAGCGCTTACATGCATGTGGTCTGATGGCTCTCATGTCGGTCTTATGCATGGGCACACAGAATGTGGCGCCAGTGTGATTAAGCCAACACAGCCACAGCTTGGGCAGAGCAAACAAGAGAGAGAAAGAGAGGGAGAGTGATGGAGTATAGATAGGACACATGACCACACAACACAAAAACAATGCAATTCAGTACAATACAACAGAGGTCAAAACAATAGAAAAGGGTAGAACAGTGTCAACATGAAAGAATTTAAGGATAAAAAACTAGTTTATTATATAGGACAAAATCTCACAAGGCACACATACATGCAGGTCTTCTCTGTCCCATTTCTCATGCAGAGACATACACACAAACACACAAAAACAGAGAGAAACTAAATAATGCACTGTGCGTATTTAAGTACAGTATAGCAATGTATACATGTACACACACAAATTGTGCTGTAGAGAAGACAGGGGACATCCACATGAGTGTAACACAGACAAGCCTAGAGGAATAAAAAGCAGAGCAGAGTGCTCATTGATACCCAGTCTCAGTCTCAGTGTCTGCCCCCTGCTGAGCGTGTGGCTCTGGCTGTGAGGGGACATAAAGCGAGGGCCTCCCTCCTGCCGGGGCTGTCCCTCTCATTAGGACTGGATGATGCTCCATCTATCAAACAGGTCCTGGCCTTCTCCCGCTTGACATTGTACTTTACATCCATTGTCTTTGTCCCACATCATGCAAATTGGTAATTTTGTTCTGCTTTTTTTTCAACATACTCTATTGAAAATAAAAATACGAGTATAAGCCATTTCATTTACCTGACACTCTACCAGTCAAGTAGTGCTGTCAACATGGATAGGCTGTTGTCCAATAGTTCAGAAGATTAAGGTGGTAGTCGACAGGCTGAGTCTTGTGTAAATCAATCTGCTGACTCGCAAGAAATGCCTCTTCAAATCTGAGAGCGTGTCGGCAGGTATCAAGGCAGTAAAGGCCAATGTGGCCACAAAAAAAAACATTTTCAGTAAAGAATGGACTGTTATGTACTTTATAGGCTGACATGTCGTGCCGTATAGCAGTCTTCAGGCTATTTGGGTCCTGTAGAGTGTTACCTTTCGGTCTGTGATGCTAGAAGGCAAGATGTGGGTCTAAGTAAATTGCATGCGGTCAGCTTTGTTATTGTGTCTGCAGACATCTCGATTCTACTGGGAGCGACCCCCACATGTCACTTAAGGAAATCGCGCAAATTTCTTTAGATGAGTTTAAAAAAAGTAGAACAAGTAACAGATGCAGCGCGCCAGATAGGGAGAGAGAGTGATAGGGAGAGGAGGGGAGACTGAGGGATAGTGTCGGGGTGAGCACTAGCCCTTTGTAACAGCCCTTTGAGGCAGTGAAGTGCTAGTGATTAAGAAATTACATTTGCAGCCTAAAGATTACAGGTTTAGTTCCCGACACCGGTGAGTGGAGGGAGTAATTGAGCGCTCTCCTCCGTCTTCTCCCATGACTGAGGTGATCTGAGCATGGCATCGTCCCCGCACACTGCTTCCCGGGCACCGCTGTCATGGCTGCACCCTGCTGATGTGTGTAATGAGTTAAATGCAGGGGTTGAATTTTGTTGTGTACTGTGTGATCACAATGACCAATGGGACTGACTCTCACTTTGTAGTATTTTTGCAGACTGGGGGGTTGCGCCTGTCCCACACTGTCCCACTCATCCTTGCTACAGTAGTTGTCCCACATTGTAAATGACCGGGGCTTAATGGCAGCAGCAGCCATAACCAAGGCAGCATAACCCTTGCGATAGTGTGTGTGTGTGTGTGTCTTGAAATTGTGTTACCGCAGCTGATGTTGATGCCCAGGCTCAAGCTAAGGTCATTGCCATCACTAGGATTTGTATGCTCAGAGAGCGAGAGTGTTAGAAATCCCAGCTTTCTCTACTCGGGCCCCATGCTATAGCAAAGAGCCAGCATCGTGGAGTCACAGCCATTAAGGCACTTTTGGCGGAGACCAAAGTGGTCATCTCAATGATACGTTATCTCGAATGTGTTAAGCTTGTGGCCTGTGCATAATGGCCGATCGTGCTGTGCTGTGCTGTGTTTTTGGTAATGGCTTTTTACAGTAGTCACGTTTTTTTTTGTGCAGTAGGCTTGAGGTGGTGTGATTTGGAGATTCTTGTGTTTTTTAAGCCCCAGTGTGCGTGTGTGTCTCTGTGTGTGTTTCTAGCCTTCGGTCAACTGGTTTCTTTCAAGGAGGAAATCTCATTATCAAGTCAGAGACAGGGGGTTTGAGTGGTGTCACAGGTGAGGATGCATCACAGTAGAACTCATCTCCTGCGTCAACATACACACACACCCACACCCACCCATACACACACACACACACACACACATACACGCACATTGTGTCCTCTCATTTAGTGCCTGCTCACCGATAACACTAGACTATTACTGGTTCAGATTCAGTGGAGAAATGGCAGTGTGGAAAGCAAAGCTGGAAGCTGTGTTTCACGGGAAACTGAATTGGTGTGTATTTGTCTGCCGTTACCTGTAAGTGGCTAAGTGGTCCTCATTGTTTGGCTGTTTAGTAGTTTCTTACATTTGTTACATTACATTTGTGAGTTTCTGGTATCTGTCAGTCTCTGTAAGTGGTTGTGAAGAGGGTAAGAGAGAGAGAGTTTGTCTCTAATCCTGTATTTGTATTCATGTACCTGTTTATATTTCCTAACATTTTTATATAATTCTGATGTTATATATTTTTATAATCTTTAATAAAAACAAGAGTAACACTTTATTTGAAGGTGTCTATATAAAAGTGACATGAGCATGTTATAAACATGCTGTGACACATAACATAAACATTGACACTTAAAGTGGAGTTTCTTCGAGCTGTTTTAATGGTTTAATAATAGCGTAATCTTCATGCTTCGTCTAAGGGCACCTACCACTTCCATTGTTAGCCTTCTGGGACAAACGGTAAAAAATAGTTAAGTTCTGAATGCAACAGGCTAACTCAATTTTGCTCCTCAGCAAACATACCAACTCGGTATGATGTTTCAACATGCCAATTTTCATTTTACACCGAATTTCTCCTTTAATAGCAGTGTCATTACTGTTCATGATATGCATCATGTAATGTTTATAAAGGGCTTATGTCACTCCTATGTAGACACCTTCAAATAAAGTGTTACCAAAACCAGTTCTTCAGAGATAAGAAAAGGAAGGTATGTGATGATAATCAGTGAAATAGATCAACAATATATAACCCTTGTCAATATTTATAATCCACCTGTGAAAGGGAAAGTACCCTTGCAAAAAATACTACAGTGGATAATGATGGAAACCAAAGGTATACCAGCAATGGGAGGAGACTTTATGTGAAATGCTATCTATATATATAACTGATTATGTACCAGTAATAATGGAATTAAATGTGAACAGTGAAATGAGGGAAACACTTTTGAGAATGTATAATTTATTACCAGAAGATTGGGACTTAAAAAAAACATGGAAAATAGTATTACATTACATCCTTCTTTGAGATTAGTGATAATGAGGAAGCAACCACCACAATATTATGGGAGAAATACTTGGAAACAAAGATTAAATACCTACAAAAAGAATACAAAAGGGTAAAGAGAAAGGATGTAAAGCACAATTAAATATAGCTAAAAAATATTTGAAACAACAGAAACTACAGAGATTTCTCAAGCTTTGAAAAAGTCATAATTAAATTAAAGAAACAGCAAAAAAAATCTACAATAGCTAAAATAAAAGATAAAACCTGTTCCTTTCAAATGGTAAAATCAAAAAATGCTGCACGCTTTAGAGAAACCCCAGAATCTAACATAAATGTGCAGGAAATTTGGAATTATTAAAATCAGTTAAGTCTCCCATGAGTTAGTAATGAACAGAACAATGGCCTAGTACAGCCAGTAGTAGAGAGAGAAATTACAAAAGTCATCCAGAAAAGCAAAACTGGAAGAAGTCCTGGTAGTGATGGATTTACTTTACTTTCAATGAAATCGTAGAAATGGGGGTTTAGCTAATGATCTGAAGTTCAGCACTGATAACAGCTATTCATAAAGAAGGGAAAGACCTAGAAAACTGTTACAGATCAATATCACTCTAAAATGAGGATTAAAAGATATTTACAGTGGTCACTGCACTGTCTACTTGGTGACAACATTCCAAGAACTATTATTTTGTAGACCACACCCTAAGAATAAAGATTATTAATGTTGGATGCAGAAAAGGCGTTTGATCGAGTATCATGGCCCTTTCTAACAGGAGTGTGTAAAAGCGTTGGTTTCCATCAGACATTTATTAATTTGTTAAAAGGGACACACAAAGATTAAAGTGCAAGCGTAAGAGTAAATAGGACACTTTCTGGAAAACATTTCAGATAAAAAGGGGAACAAAACAAGAGGACCCGTGATCACCACAATTATTTTCTTTATATATAGAACCCCTAGCAGAAAATATAAGAAAAACATAAATATAGAAGGTCTCCTTATAGAGAACAAAGAACACAAAATCGTTTCATATGCAGACAATATAATAATGTATGTATTTACAGATGTATGTAATTCTTTGCCAATATTAATGAGGGAAATAACAAGCTACAGCATCCTGTCAGGATATAAATTAAACTCAAGTAAAAGTGAAGTGATGGACACTGGTTGCCAATTAAGCAATCCTAAAAAAAACAATTAGATTTTAAGTGGGACTTTTTTGGGAGTGAGTATATCTATGACCTGGAAATTGTATACCATTGTAACTATGGGAAATTGGAAAATGTAATAAAAGATATTACCAAATGTATGATGAGGTTGGTTTTCTTTGATAATATAACAAGTAGATAGCAACTCACCAGAAGTCACTTTTATAGATATTTGCAAGTGAGAAGCTATTTAAATCAAAACATCCAAGTAATAACTCTAAAGCAGCCCTTCACCTTTTCATAGACCAAATGGTAAAAGTGTCCAAAGTGGAAGTACAAATATTAAACTGGACAAATTGGTTGATCATACACTTGACTATAATCCTGCAAAATCCCTGACATTATGTGTACCCCTGTGTGTGTACACTTTGTGTGCACCTGCCTAACACTTGTGAAAAAACTTATGCCCATCTTATGCCTTAAGTCCTTTCAGCCTTATGGGTGTTTTAACATTAAACATGTGGATGGCTAAAAATATACAGTACTGTCCAAAGATTTAGGCAGGTGCCTTCAAACCAGCATCAGTTCACACACAGGGGTACACCCAGAGTCAGGGATTTTGCAGGATTGTAGTCAGGTGTATGATCAACCAATTACACCAAATTGGTTGTATATGTCGAGAAGTATACATCCACAGAAGATCTGTGGTAGTTCTTCAAGATGTTTGGCGCAAGTTACCAGCCAAGTTCCTTCAAAAATTCTATGCAACAGACGTAGAAGAATTGATGCTCTTTTAAAGGCAAAGGGTGGTCACACCAAATATTTATTTGATTTAGGTTTCTCTTTTGTTCAGTCACTGCATTTTGTTAATTGATGAACATAAATGATTAATACTTCCATTTTTGAAGGCATTCCTAGTTGACAGCATTTTTCACAGACTTTTGCACAGTACTGTATATATATATATTTTTTTTTTTATATGTTTCTTTTCTATTTTTCTTTTTCTTTTTGTAATTGCTTTTTTATGTATTTTTTTTAATTATACATGGTGAATGTAAAGATGTGGAAACTATGTGGATTACAGTCTCCACATGATTGATACAAAATAAAGTGTAAAAAAACAAACCTGTGTGCATATGGGAGACTGAGTGAGTACGTGAATGACCATCTGTCCATCTTCATTCTTGATCAATTAATCATTCAGGTCTGTGGGAATGTCTGAGTTCAGCTCGTTAACAACTAAGTGAAGTGTGTGTCCCTGGAGAGTACCAGCGGATGCGTGACAACCTAATGACTGTGTGTGTGTGTCTGTCTGTGTGTGTGTGTGTGTGTGTGTGTGTGTGTGTGTGTGTGTGTGTGTGTGTGTGTGTAGGGAGTTTCTCCAGGTGTGCTTATTTGTTAACATGTGTTGTTTGTTTTGTGTGTGTGCACTTGTAATAAGACTGATTTTTTTCAGACTTCATACTAATGAAGTAAATGTATTTGAAAGAAAATGTATATTTGGTGGTAGCGCATGTATTTATGTACAGTGGTCCCTCGCTATATCAAGGTTTACCTTTCGCGGCCTTGCTGTTTCGCTGATTTTTTTAGTGCATGCAATCTCCTGCACAGTACAGAAAATGTACATAAATCTTCCCCCGCTAGCTATGTGACTGAAGTGCTGTATGTTTGCAAGTGTGAACTTTGCCTGTCTGAGAATAGTGTATAAGTGTAGTGAGGGGTTTTACAGCCTTAAAACATCTATAATAATTGTAAAAAATAAAGCTGACTACTTCGCGGATTTCACCTATCGCAGGTTATTTTTAGAACGTAACTCCCGCAAATAACGAGGGACCACTGTATACCTGCATATGTTCATGTGGAATTGTGTGCTCCTGTGTGTGTGTGTGTGTGTGTGTGTGTGTGTGTGTGTCAGTGTTTGTGTGTGTGTGTGAGAGTTAGCACAGTAGTAGTAAATTGGCAGGAACTGTGTGTGTAATGGGGCATTACCTGCAATATGGGAAAGTCGGGCCACAGACACATGATCCATCTGCTCCTTCTCCTACCATAGACAAACATCTGAGGACTTCACTTACACATGCCACACACACAAACACACACACACATGCTCAGATGAACTTGTGTGTGTCATCTAGCCCTCACACACGCATACAAAGCAAATCAAACTGCCCCGCTGTACTAGTAGTTACCCATGTGAAAATCCTTATGAACTATGTTATTACCAGGTGAGGCAATCAAAATGATTGGAGAAAAAAAATAGTCAAAACAGCTCTATATTCTCTTTTCATCAGGCAAACCCCAATTAACCAAATACTACCAGCAGTGTGTCCCAGTGCTTTTTAGCTGAGGTACAGCTGGGTACAGAGCTTAGGGCATAGTCAACCTCAGTCACAGTCACAGCTTGAGTCATGCGGCAGAGCATTAGCATACATATTCAAGCCCAAATCTGGAGTTTGAGTCTTGCAATAAAAGCCCCTGTTAAATGACACAATGTTTGCTAAACTTATGTTGTTGTGGTTGTTTAAGTGTGAGCGCTCTTAATCGCTGTGTAATTGCTCAGTCAATAACAGATGCCAGAGCCACACACACTGAATAGCAAAGCACAGGCCTGGCAGACCTGGGGTTACAGTATATTATCCATGTCACCTGTGAACCGCTGATATCGAAGAGTTTATTGTTTGCTTTAGCTGAAGTCATCTGCAGGAAATTTCTAGCATTGTATGGGTGTCTAGAACAGTGGAAAGATGGATGGTGGTATGCACAATAGGTGTGAATGAATGTGCAGTATTTATGGGGAGGGGGTGTTTTGTGTGAATGCATGTATTAAGGAGTGGTGGTGGTATGTGTGTAAGTGAATATGTATTTGAGTGAATGTGTGTGTGTGTGTGTGTGTGTGTGGGGGGGGGGGGGGGGGGGGGGGGTAATTGTGGTTCAGGAAAAGTAAGATGGCAAAATAAGAAGGCATGCAGTAAGAAATTACACCATCCCTCAGTGTTGTGATTTACTGTATCATGTTTAACCTAAATGGCCACCCCCACCCCAATCCCCTTTTGTGTTGTGTTGTATTGTCTTTGCATCCATCTCCAGTTAAACACATAGACATCATCAACGAGACTCCATATGTCAACATGGCAACACTCTGGAATTGTCTGTGCCTAAATGAGACTGGTGGCAGCCAAGACAACCCTGACCTCAAGGGTCAGTTTATTCTGGTTATTAGGTTGGCTTTTGGCACCGAAGTAGAAATAAAGACTTTACCAGAGTTACATTCACACTGTTTAAGACCAGTGTGATCACTGGCTCCCTTGTGATCAACCTTGAGTATGAGAAAATTCTCTCTCTCTCTCTCTCCCTCTCTCTCTCTCTCTCTCTCTCTCTCTCTCTCTCTCTCCCTCTTTTGTTTCTCTTTCTGATTCTCACCTCCCCTAATGACCCCATTCACACATTACAGAGGGCGTTCCTATAGAGCTGATAATTATCTTTCTGTAACTAAGGGGTCCACGGAGGGCCAAACAGTGCTGAAACAACATTTGCTGTGCTCCACTGTTGCAGATGTGTTGTGATTACAAGCAGTCATTTAGTGAGTCCCTCTTTGTTTTGCTACTGATATAGGAACAGCCAGGAACAGCTTATTGAGCTATTTTTCCCATTGCTGTGAGGATTTTCAAGGATGTGTTTAGGTTTAAAAGACAACAGTCAATCCACACTGAAGTGTACCAGAAGTGATAGCAATTTAACTATAACAATCATTATAATGGACATTTTAGAGGCAAGACTCTGGCAAAAGACTGTTGATGTTTAAGCTTCATAATTGAACGCACAGTTGAATTACATCTCTTACTTCAAGTCACTGTCTTCTAATTTGTACCCTCAAGGCAAAGACGTGATTCTGGTGGAAGATGGTAATGTTGATTTATAACATTTTCATTGAAATTGCACTGTTCTTTTTCAAAGCCCTGAAGCAACGTGTTGATTGCCTGAATGTTGGAATTGTTTATAGCTCAAGTCAAGACAGTGTGTTTGGTTTGAATTTATAGTATGTGAATAAACTGAAACACCTAAAATTAATGATAATGATACATTTTATTTATGTAGCACTTTTCTAGACACTGAAAGACGCTGTGGTGACAGCCACTTGGCTGGATAGTCAGATCTGAGTGACCCCTTTTAACGAAATGTGTCCCATCAGTAAACAAATACAAGTGCCAACATATGTCACCATGGTAATGAGTTGTATAAGAAGCTGATGCAGCCATGTATCACTTATTGTCACAGCGTATAAAAATGTATCAAAGTAAAGTATTTGTCTTGTCCAGTCAGGAATTAATTAGGAAAAGGAAGAGAGTAAAAACAGCAGTGAGCCAAGTGTGTGCACCAGCAGTATTTTGGATATGAAAAGGAGAAGTGTTTAGCTGGAT
>CM050198.1:29057261-29119761 GCA_027475355.1 Coilia nasus
AGGGAGAGTTCTTGACAGGCAATGCAAGTACAGTTGGTCTGTTTTTCTAGGAGGGTGAGGCAATGCCCTGTGCCGTTAACAAACAAGGTGCTAAACTCTCAAACTCTCAAATACACACGGACAACTAAGGCGAGAGTGTACACATGGTGCATTCTGTGGCATTTCTGTTTCTGGCTGTTCTTGTTTCTGTAGCCGTGTAGATACTGTGCACAATCTTCTCCATACGTGCAACACAACAGCGCAGTTGTGCTGCTGTTGGGCTGGTGCACTTAGTGGGACGGATGCTAGTAATTACCGAGGCTCCTGGACCCAAAATGCTGTTATACTGTTAACCACTACCACTTTCACTTTAGCAAATTAAGATAAGCAACTCCTCTTGTTATGGGTCTTGTGGGGTGTGCACTGACAACTACCAATATACAGCTGTGTAATTGGGGCTCAAAACATGGGAACCCTTTTTTGTCTTTTTCCCTAATGTGACTTTTAAACATGCACAACTCAGAAACCAAATGCTTCTCTAAAGCTGTGATTAATTCACATTTTAGAAGCCATATGCACTTACAGATGAAGAAATGGTGTGGAAGAACTGACAACACTTTGAAATAATTGAGAAAACCTATCCTACAGCATATGTCCGATCTTTTCCATAAGCTGATACATCTCTGATAATGATTTCAGTCCTATCTGAGACAACAGAGGGGTTTTTGAAAGGTAGATTTTGTGAAGGCCTAGGGAGCTTTGGTTTTAAGTTGATTTAATTCATCTCTTTCGATACTTGGCTGCAGCTGCCAGCCACATGATTACAGGTTGGAGCAGCTTCTTAAAATAGAACCTTCTTTTGAAAATAATAATCACGGTACAGGCTTAGTGTGGGGCTGGGTGGTATGAATGATGTTACCAACTATGTGTTATGATATTATATTGGTATCAGAGCAACAATATGTTAGTTCTTTACCTTAAAATAATGGTTCGAGATCATTTTAATGGTACTGTAACAAGCAGAATGGCACCCCTGTTTTTGTCTGTCAATGTTTATAATGTATAATGCTTGTTACAGGGCACTTCACACCAATTAGCATTCAGGATAGAGCGAAAAAGCCAAGCTGACACATGGACACTAGGTTCAACACAGAACATTGAGGGCTGATACAATCAGCTGGAGAAATGAAAGACGTAAGGGAACAGTAACAGTTGCCAAGGCGTGCATTCGACGGAATGAACACTGGTGGAGGTGAATAACTTCCTGACCTGAAGCAGAGGGAAGATATACTCTAGCAATTTGATTAATTCCATCGAATGCATGCCTCGATGGCTGTTATCCCACTTATGGCCCGGTTACCACACTTGTGAAATTAGGAAACATTTAAAACTTTATGTCGGAACATTTAAATTATTCTATCATTTCTTTACAATTAGGAATCATTGTCTGTTGTTTAACGCAGCCTTGTCGTTAAAAAATTAAAACAGAAAGGCAATAATTAAATTGGTTGTTATAGTTACCATTCTATGTGGACTATGCTTAAACTTAAATTTAATTCATATGGAACTATGCTTAAACTTAATGCCAAATTTTTTATAACTACTTTCCATAGTTGAACGGTTCAAAGAAATGAATGCATACCCTGCCAGCCCATCAGAAAGCAGCATTCTATTTGACTGTGCCATAAAACAATATAAAAGAATATAGCTGCACACTCGACTGTGCCTTGACAAAGGCCAAAGTAGTACCGTGGAGTGTGTGGCTATTCTTTTGAAGTTTAGATTCTGTCCTAGCCTGTACCTCATTGTGAGTCCTTCCCTTTCCTTATGTATGTTTAGAGAAGTTGACAGGCACAAACATAGATTTTCAAAATGGTATTTTGCAGTCTCCTGTCTTCTTGCAGTGTACGTATTTGAGTTTTTACCCAACATTTTTAAGACCTGTGCGTAAAGTCTTTCTGTTGGTTGTTGTATGTGTCTGGTGAGGCAGTAGTTTGTGTGAAAGATTTAAGTCTTCAGTTATAGCTCTACAATTTTCCTAAATTAAATTATATTCTATTAAAAACCTTTTTCACATGTGTTTTCAGAGACAGATAATTATCTGAAATTAATGCTGACACTTAATATGAATATTTGAGGGAAGATACCATATTTGTAATGTTCTGTGGCTTTCTAGGAGTCTTTTCTTCTCTTTATTGTCATTCTATCAGTGAAATCAAAGCATGATAAGCCCCACAGTGGCATTATGTTAGTGTTCTGATATCATTATAAATAATGTACTTGGCTGTCTGTAGGGGTGGGGCCTCCAGCTGAATGTTTATGTACAACAGTGGTCTAAGAGTGAACACGTATTGACAGTAGGAAGAGCCTAGTAGCAACAACACACCATACTTACAGTACAGTCTGTCACAGCACCACTCATTCCGACAACTCTGAACACAGTCTTAGCAGAACCTGCTGCTGGTCATGATACTGAACACCACTGTCTGTTACTAAAAAACGACAGCAGATGATGACATGCTTAATGACAGACTTGCACCATTTCAATGCGTAGTTCTGGCGAAGTGTAAGCATGTTCAGTAGCATGAAGTTATTTAATGGTCAAGCAAAAGGAACTGCAATGGTTTTTAAAGAAAAAAAATCCGGTATCCTTGTGTGTGTGTGTGTGTGTGTGTGTGTGTGTGTGGCTGTGTGTGTGTGTGTGTGTGTGTGTGTGTGTGTGTGTGTGTGTGTGTGTGTGTGTGTGTATATGTGTGTGTGTGTGTGTGCATGCGTGTGTCTGTGTGGGTATAAGAAGTGGATTGATGTGTGTCGATGTGCCTGTGTGTGTGTGTGTGTGTGTGTGTGTGTGTGTGTGTGTGTGTGTGTGTGTGTGTGTGTGTGTGTGTGTGTGTGTGTGTGTGTGTGTGAAAAACATTGAATGCCTGTAGCTTGAGAGTTTGTGGTCTGATATTTGAAATGTGTTTAGTGCCAAAGTGCTGTGGCACTGAAAGTAGTGTTTTATGTATTTATTTGTTTGTTTGTTTTTCTGTGCCACACATGTCTTTGATATACAGTTTTCACATTCATGCTGATTTTCAGATTTCACACTCAAGCCCTTTGGGTGTCTCATTTCTTATCTCGCCCTCTCCAGAAGGAAGGTTTTTTTTTTGGTGTGGACCGAAGTCTGATTCATCTCCTGTGAAGTTCAGGGAACTCATGTCTCATCCCTGCCCACACACAAGATACACAGTTGCAAGAGTGAAAAAAGTAAGGGAGAGAAAGAGACAGAGAGAGAAAAGAAGGGGAGAAGAAGAAGAAGAAGAAGAAGGAGAGAGAGAGAGAGAGAGAGAGATAGAGAGAGAGAGAGAGAGAGAGAGAGAGAGAAAGAACTGATGCTGGCGCCCACCCATGAATACTTTTGGATGTCAGTCACAAAATCATCTTTGGATGCCATTTTGTGTGTGTGTGTGCATGTGTGTGTGTGTGTGTGCCAATGCTTAAATCTGTTGTGCTTTTGGACAAAGAAACACCCTGGGCCATCTGACGCACATCCCAAGAGGTGAAATGAAAATGTCCTCAGAAACGTGACTGTAAACATCCTCTTCATCACAAACTCCCACAAGCCCAACAAAGAGCTCAAGTAAGTGGGTTGCTTGTAGCACGTGGCTTCTGGTTGTTCGACCATCGACCAGCTTTTGAATAATTTAGCCTCATTTGTAATGCTGACTGCTGTATGTGATGAACCTCGCCCCTGAGGATGATCTGGTTGGAAGCTTTGCCATTTTTGGCTTCGAGCCCAACTGCACTGGTTGCTCAGAACACCCACAGTGCCTGACCATGGTCGTTCAGTTGAGATTTTCCGTGGATAAACAAAGAGAGCTTCATCCCAGCTCTGTTTCCCTTTCAGTTTTTCTCTTCTGTCTTACGGTGCGTTTCCATTACAGTGAATTTCGCCTCGCTCTCATTGACTTTGAATGGAGGTGAAATTTCGCCTGATAGGGCGAAGGCAGGGCGAATTCGCTGAGGGAGGCGAAATACAGTTGGCGTTATTTAAATGAGAATGATGTGATAACCAATTATATCAGCGTGTGATGTTTTTAGTGCATGACGCTGGCTGAAGAGGCGGGAGTTACAAAAAAATGGCGGACGCTCGTGGAAGTGAAACGTGAAAGTGTTTATATGATTTAAACTCTCTGGGTGACCAAAAGTGATGGTGCCATCACAAATTGTTGTTTAAATGTTACACGAACTGATTTAAGACAACCAGGCTGCTCTAGATTGCCATTTAATCACTCGAAGTTTTAAGTTAGCAGAGTTAGCTTACGACTAGCTAACTACTAGCAAGCTGGCTAACATATACGGTCACAAGCTTGTACTAGTACACGTCTTGCATTTGTAGAACGATATTACAACACTTAAATATTATCTAGGAAAACCACCAATAGTAATAAGTCCATGTAGACCATGCAGTTCGCAATTCTGCAGCAATTCCGTGCAAGACTGACGTTATATGTAGGCTATCTTGCTGGACAGCTTCTGTCGCCCAGCCAGGCTGCCATGGTACACTGGCCGACGACGTGATCACTGACATCGGATAAGATCCATAGCTGTCCTGCTAGATAACCTGCTTGAAATATTGACGACCACGCCCCCAGGCGAAATTCGCTTGCCATTTCGCCCTGTGGAAACGTAGCGTTACGCCCAAAATACATGCAAGCGAAATGTACCGCTTTCTCTCCACTTGCTCCGCTTTGAGTGGGCGTGTACCGAACGTCAGTTGAAGAGATATGAAGTTTAAAAGGCTAAAGAATTCTGAATGGTAATGATTTTTTTGCTTCTGGTATGTCAATATAATGTTAACCACGGCACTTTAAATGTTTATCTCTCCACTTGCTGCCTTCCAACTGAAAAGTCATTTGAAACGATGGCATTGGTTACCGCTTGGCAAACGCCGCTCCTCATTTGCATAAAGTTCAGCAGAGCTCAACTTTTTCGCCCGCCTCGCTGATCTACGTCACCACCTGCCGCCTCCCAACCGAAAAGAATGGAACGTTCCGCTTCGCCCGCTTGCATGTATTTTGAGCGTTACTTTCTCTCCCTGTTTCTCTCAGTCTCTCTCTCTCTCTGTCCTTGTCTTCTCTTTTCTTGCTCTTCTTGTCTGTCTGTCCCAATGTCCTTCTCTCTCTTTCTGTCTTTCTCCTACTTTTTCTCTCTCTCTCTTAACATGGATAATCTGTGTGCTGTCAGAGCCCTCTCTTATTGAGTCATCAGGAGGGACCAGTGTGTCAGGAAAAGTCGAGGGAAGAGTCACCTTGCTGCAAGGCACCTATCATGACCTTCCCATAGATGTCCTGTAGGGGCTGGCGGGTAAGTCGGTGTGAAGTTAATGAAACAGCTCATGGCGACAATGGAAGGGCTTGGGTGTTGGAGCCTTTATATAGGACTGCCACTGCACATTGGAAAATCACAAAAAATACACTTTAAGAGCGATAGAAAGACCATGTAAAGTGGTGGAGTGGGAAGTGCAAAATATATATTAAGCATAATATATGATGTGATTTAGCTGATGTAGCTGTAATCAAGAGCCATGTATAGTGAATTAGGTAAAAGAACCGACCTGGGACTTAGATGTCTAGTTTAGCCATGAATATGGGGGTGCAATTATGGACGAGATTATTCTGCTGGTTATTCACTCCACTACCCCAAATTTTCCTGCTGGTACAGCAATCAAACCTACCACCTGCCCAGTCCCAAGACCAAGTTCTTAACTATTAGGCCTGAGCTGTACACATTCTATAGGGTCTTCATGGTGAAAGGTGAGTCCATCTTGTTGAGAGATGCAAAGCACATGTCTGAGCTAGAAATCAAAATGAATTAAGTGTGTTTGTTTTGATGGCAGTCTGCCCGAAGGAAGCACATTTGCTGGGTTCTGGACAGAACACCCACAGGGGCTCCCCTATAAATAGCTCCCACATCCGCCGACATCAAGGTATTAATATTTCAGCACAGAAAGCATTCTCTGTGGGATAAAATACATTTGAAAGAAATCCTCCCTAAAGCACCTCTAAAATTGAAGAATCAGAAAAGGTGTTGGGCTCACTGGTGTGTATTTATTTAAGTATTTGTGCATGTATGTCTTTGTGTGTGTGTGTGTGTGTGTGTGTGTGTGTGTGTGTGTGTGTGTGTGTGTGTGTGTGTGTGTGTTTGCGTTTGCGTTTGCGTTTGTGTGTGTGTGTGCAAATGTGAACTCTTGCTCTGTCTATCTTTGCATTTAAGATTTGCATGTGTATGTTTTTGTGTATTTGGATAGTAAGAAACCTTTTACATTGCTCTTGCTTTCTGTCAACAAGATAAAGCCTAATTACCCCATTGTCCTCAGGTGCCAGTGATGAAGGTCTGTCATGAAGCTCAACCTGCTGCTTGTCTAGTAGACTAGCATGTGTGGGGCATGGGTGTTACTGTGCTAAAGCTAATTCTAGCAATATTGAAGACTAAACTGGTAGTGGAGGCCAAGCAGACTTCACTGCAATTTACCACAGCTATAATGACAGTCAAATGTGTTAAACACGTCTGTTTGGCCAGTTTTGAACCAGTCAGATCTCGAGATATATTTTCAAAAAGCTATATGGGTTATGCACACATACCTGAAGCCATTAGGACACCACACAGGCTGTTCTGTGCTTTTAGTTGCTACTGAGTTGGAAGGGCACCAGCTGGTAAATATAGTTTCGTAAAAATATAAAAATGAAATATCCTGAAACCATATGCTATTTATTATGCGTCTGTCAGGTGCATCTCTGCCTACATATTGGAAAGGCCACAAAGTACTGTTTTAGGTAAACCAGACATTTCTTACAATGAGCACATGACAGTTTAGTGGTTACAGTTTCTATTTCATGCAGGACCTGTTAAATATAATGTCCAAATCAGGCCAGTGTTCTAGTATGCACACCAGTGAAAAAGCTCAGTGGTGGCCATATTAAATGAGTAGGAACAAAAACATCTGGAAAACAGTGCCTGTAGTTGCAGTAATAGGTTTTTTTTTTTTTACCACTGCACACTTTCGGTAATGGGCTGGCAAATTTGTGAATCATAGGACTGTGGCCAGCACACATACGGTAGATCAGTGTTACAGACTGTTTGCAGTAATACATGTAGTTACATGTACATGTACTGTAGTTAGCTTATGTTGTGATTAGGGTCAGAAAATGTTGATAGTTCGGTAGCCTTAGTTTATTATAATGGACATTTAAAATTAAGTAGAACCTTTTAATCCCAGTCCTGTACTCCATGGTATTTTAGGGCTTAATCATCAGAATTATTTCCCTTTCATCTGTTAATGAAGCAGTAATCTAAGAAATAGAGAGTAAAGAAGCAAATGTTCTTGTACACATATTTTTCAGTTTACAGCCAATCCAGTGTCATGTGTCAACTAGCTGTAATTAGCTAGCTTAGCCACTAGAGAAGGACATTTTTGTTAGCACCGTAATGTTAGCATGGCCCATATTGTGCTGGGGAAGCCTTCTGGTGTGGCGCAGCACGGTGGTGTGCTGTGGGACTGACAGACAGACAGATATGCATGGCTCCCTGCTGTTTGCTTTGGTTGGGTTCTTCATTACCTGTTGTTTTTAATAAATATGAGTGCGGGGGAACATGCCAGAGCAATGAAGTGTGCCATCAAGCAGAATGTGCGGGGCTTTTGCCAAAGCTTTTAGCGGAGGCCGGCTGAGATAGATGCTAATATATTTGCAGAAGGGTAAATTAGGCTTTTTAATAAGGGACCAAGCTGAAGGCCACGTGTTAGATAACATGACAAAACATGACAACATCAAATAATTTGAATACAATGTTAACTTTGCCTCATTTCCCTCTTTAGCATTTATTCATATAAGCTTGTTTGTTTGTTGTTTTTTTTTCCGAAAGACTCCTCCTTGATTGCTGGCTAAGAGATAGACAGAGATGGCCGAGGCCCTGTCACATTCTATTTCACAGACCAAGGGAGTTGTGGGGATCCCTTCTTCAGGTTTTTCCCCCAGTGTGTTTTTTCGCCTCTATCGGCTAGCCTTAATGCTCATCACACTAACCCATCCTGACATTTACAGGCTTGTTTAGTATGTACAGAAGTGCTTTGGGCTATGCCTCTATTCTTGTTAAAGCAGACTGACCATAAGGAATGTTTTACAATCCCATAGATATGAATTGTATGAATCAGAATGACAATGACAGCGTTTTCAAATTTTCTCTTGTGACACATAGGGGATTTTAGTTCACTTGGACACACACACACACACATGCCAGTACAGAAAGAGTTGTTTTATTTAGTGATGTGGTAGTAAGACGATGTACGCATACATACAAAAATACATATACAGGGTGGGGCAAAAATATGGGACACATTTTAAAATGCTTATATCTTGGATAATAAAAATGAATACTAGTTTGAAACATTCTTGGCTGTTTCCAAATCTACCCTTACATTACATACATCTTTAAATCACTTCCAAAGTGGTGTCCAATGTCCAAGACATAAGCATTTATATAGCATATATATATATATATATATATACATCAGAGTTTTTTGCTTCCACCTCGCCATTATTTCCATGGTCACCACCAAGGCCATTATCACACTTATCTCCCGTTTACCACTTAACTTTATATTTAAGATACAATATGTATAAATTACCAAAATAACCGATTGATTTGCTGCTTTATAGCATCCATATACGAAAAATATAGAATAGACAGTCATTTAACTGTTAATTTGGCTACTAGAGATGTTATAGTTACCATTTAAAAGCATATCGATAAGGAACAGCAACTTTTCTTTTGAGACCTACTTCAAAGGTAGAAAGTTCCATTGTGAGAGATAAATATATACATAGCTAGAAGTGATTACTTTCGTCTCAAAGACCTTGTATCATATTAATTATAGAATGAAAAAAAAACATAGGGTGGGAGAAAGGAGGACAGGGAAGGAAAGGAAAGGTGGTACAATATTACTGCACACAATTAGGAAGATGTAGAATGATGTAGAAAGATGTAGAACAAATTCTGAAAAAAGTTCTGCTTTGGATATAAACAGGAGGCAATTCAAAGAAAGGAACTGCAGGAGTAAAGATTTTAATTGTGGCCAAGGTATAAGTATAGGCATGGAGGGTCATAGGGATGTAACTGAGCTAACAGACCCCTTCATATTTCCCCCCACTGCTGTCTGTAGCTGAAGAAGAAGTGAAGCCCAATGGGAACTGACAGACGACATCAGGCACTGTCAGGTGGCTGCTTCTCTGCTCCCCTTCACTGTTGTCTGGACTGGACACTCTCATCCTGTCAGGGCTGCACTACTGCCCTCTCTGCACTCTCTGCCCTCCTCCACAGCTTATAGGCTTTGTAGTCTTTTATATGTTTTGGGTCTGCTCAGCCTTTGTTCTGGGCTTGTGAGCTGTGTATTTATTTGTCAGGTGCTGTACATCAAAGATGTGCTCCACTAAGGGCACTTATTTATATTTCATTGAGATGAAGGTTTGTTCTGAGAGATTATTGTGATGTTTAGCTAGGCATCCATGGGAGTACATTAAAGGATATGTACCTGAGAGGTTTGCTTCAAGTGCACTGAGAACTGATCTGTTGTAATGAATCTGGTATACGGCCATTTGGATATTTGTACATTTGCTGCAACACAATTTCTGAAAAAAAAAAACTAAACACAACATGCAGGACATATCTTTTGAAGTACTACATTTAAGACTTGATGGTTCTTTTTAAGATCTTTTTTTTGCAAACACAGTTTTTATATGGTTAGACTATGGAGGGCCAAAAATGACATAATTAATAATAAATACGTATGTAAACATATGTAGCACAAATAAATAAAATAACTAAAAAATGAACCAAAAATGTGCTCAGGAAAGCATTTGAAAAATATATCACACGTAAAACTGGACATAAATGGGAAAGAATTCATTTTTATTTACTGCTGTATTTATTTACATTTACATTAATTCCATAATGTATTTATTTTCCATTTTCTCTTTCTATTTTTTTACAGATATTTTTCCCAGTAATATTTTCTACATACTGTTTTATATACCCTGCATTTCTTTCTGGCATATTTATTTATTGTCACTCCTTTTTACATTTCTTTGTCCTACATTTACATTTATGCCTACATTTATAACTACATTTATGTCTCGGTATGCAAATGAAGTAGGCTGTCTCGCAAGGCGTCACCCTCTTGCCCATTGGTTGGTCGAGATAACGCGGGTACTATGGTAGTTACAGTGCGTTTCCATTACAGCGAATTTCACCTTGCTCTCATCAACTTTGAATGGAGGCGAAATTTTGCCTGATAGGGCGAAGGCAGGGCGAATTCGCCGAGGAAGGCGAAATACAGTTGGCGAAACCTGAACTTTATTTAACTAAGAATGATGTGATAACCATATATCAGCGTGTGATGTGTTTCGTGCATGACGCTGGCTGAAGAGGCAGGAGTTACAAAAACATGGCATACCAACATGGCAGACTCTCATGGAAGTGAAACGTGAAAGTGTTTATATGATTTAAAGTCTCCGGGTGACAAAATGTGATGGTGCCATCACGGATTGTTGTTTAGATGTAACACGAACTGATTTAAGAAAACCAGGCTACTCTAGATTGCCATTTAATCACTCGAAGTTTTAAGTTAGCTTACGACTAGCTAACTATTAGCAAGCTGGCTAACATATACGGTCACAAGCTTGTACTAGTACACTTCTTGCATTTGTAGAACGATATTGCAACACTTAAATGTTATCTAGGCAACCCAGCAATAGTAATAAGCCCATGTAGACCCTGCAGTTCACAATCCTGAAGCAGTTCTGTGCAAGACTGCCGTTAGATGTACGCTATCTTGCTGGATAGCTTCTGTTGGCCAGCCAGGCTGCCAGTATCAAAATCGTCTCTGGCCAGTATCTACCAAACTGCGTTAGCCTGCTTAAAAACCAATGGGCAAGAGGGTGACGCCCAATTAATTTGCATACCGAGGCAGAAATGTAGGCATAAATGTAAGCATCAATGTAAATGTAGGACATAGAAATGTAAAAAGGAGTGACAATAAATAAATACGCCGGAAAGAAATGCAGGGCATATAAAACAGTATGTAGAAAATATTACAGGGAAAAATATCTGTAAATAAATAGAAAGAGAAAATGGAAAATAAATTATGGAATTATTGTAAATGTAAATAAATGCAGCAGTAAATTATAATGACTTCTTTCCCATTTTTTTTGTCATTTTATTTATTTATGCTACATATTTTTACATACGTATTTATTATTAATTATGTCATTTTTGGCCCTCCATATTAGACAGCAGTTCCACCCCCTCCAGTTTTGTTAGGTTTATATCTTTTGAAATTACAGTGTTCGAGAAAACTGTTTACAGTGGAACACACACATAAACACGAAAAATATAATTATAACAGCAATTATTCCAGCAATTACTTAAGCAATTATTTTAGTCATTATTTTGGTGAATTTATTTGTCAGCTATCCAAAATATGTAAAACGTGTGAAAATGAAATTTAGAGCTGACTTTAGGGTATTTAGGGTTAGCCCACAGTTTATCGATTTGGAGTCCAGTGCAATGTGTTTTATGTGAAAGCAATTTAAAAGACCTGTGAGAATCCTGCAGATGTAATTCCTTATGTCCCATAACTCTTACCTTTCCTGCATCCTTAAGGACATAAAGTTAAAAAAGAGAGGCAATGAGTGTACAGGAGAAGGGAGAAAGGAAAAGAGGAGGGAAAAAAAACTTGGCCCAGATTTTATAATCAATACTTTAACTTTCATCAGGAAATGAATAAATAAAACTCTGCCCCCTGCTATAGAAATTAGACAGCACCTAATTCCCTCTAAGTGTGCTTTTGTTGGTAAATGATAATTAGATGGAGGGTGAGGAGGAGAGCTGAGAGGCCCTGGAGTGGAGGCCATTAAACAGCCCAGGTCTTTAATCGCGTCCCTGCCGAGCCAAAGATAGCTTTCATTCTGGGCCCCACACAGCAATGTTCAGCTCAGTTGTGTGTGTCTGTGTGTTTGTGTGTGTGAGTGTGTGTGAGTGAAAGAGAGAGAGAGGTTGTGAGGGGACAGTGTGATATGCAGAAAGGAGAGTGGTGCTCTGCTTTTAGCTTTGCCACTCTAAATGGCCAACGTTGTTCACCTGACAGGCCAGATTAGCGGCAGTTAAAAATAATGACAGCTGTGTGTGTGCATTAGTTTGGAAAAAGCTGGGGTTTCAACTACCGATAGAAGGAGTAACTTGAAAAATGTGATTTTGTAACTCTGCCCATTTTTCCGTTGGACTCTCATGTTTCACTGGTTAAATGTCTAATAGTCCATGCCTTCCTTTCTGCGAGGGGTTTATACCTTGGTACGGTAAAAAAGGACATGGCCCCCTATGAGGAGCTGGCTGGGGAGCTTTGGTGCCAGGCTGTGACTTGGGGCAGTTAGGCCTCTCACAGTGCCATTTCTTAAATGACTGATGGCTTTGGTGCTGCCATTAAAGGATCTAGTTGGATTCAAAGGTCCACACCAAATTGGACAGGCTGTGGTGTTCTTGAGTCCTCTGGGTCATACATTTGCCATAGACAAGCCATAGATTCTCCTGGTGCCTGAACCAGACTTAGTGCTACTGATCTGATTGGATTCATAGGCTCACTTGAACGGGCTGACTTGAGCCCTCTGAATATTGGATAGACAAACTGTGGTCTGCCTTGGTACCTGAACCTGACTTGGTGATGCCACTGAGGGGTCTTGGATTAACAGGTACAGGCCAACTTGGACAGGCTGAGGCGTTCTTGAGTCCTCTGTGTGGTGGGTTTGCCATAAATGATCAACGGCTGTGTGTGATGGCACTGGATGTCTTATCAGCTCTGCATATGTGGACGTTGGCAGAGCCAGGTTTGGGCATTCCAGGCTTTTGGTTGTGTGATCTAAAGGGGTGTATTTGCATCATCAAGGATTTCTTTTCCAATTTTTTTTTTTATCAACAGCTGATAGTCACAACCTTGGGATGACCAAGTTTCTTTTTTTGCATCAGTTTTCTGAGGAATATGCTAAGGCTTTACTGTAGTCTGTAATGTAGACTTTACTTTTCTTGTTTTTGCCCTTGGCACTTAAGCTAGGCTTGTGTGCCTGTTCCTTTGTTGTGGTGCATTAGCTCAGCAGATAGCTCCTATATATTTATCATTTAGGATGTTCATGGAGCTAATTAGATCTGAATGTTGCACATGGCCTTTGGGTTGGGGCTCCGCATCTTCCTTAAGTGTGGTCATTTGTGGTTCAGGATGCCACAAAATGGGAAGATGTATGTGGTCAGCAAGCAGACTGCAGTCCAGGCCTTTGTTAGGGATTCTAGCAGCCTCCTCTGTGCCACTGGGCCACTTTCTTCATAACCTCCAAGGATACTGGGATCAACAAGGATACAAGGATATTTATTTGTCATATGCCATACTTATTGACATACTGGGTAGTAGGACATGCAGTGAAACTGTTGAGCACATGCAGTGAAACTGTTGTCCATATCTGCCCTCTATGAGGGAAGAGATTGGCTGGGAAACTTCACATCATTAAATATGTTGTGTTGCCCCAGTAAGACCTTGCAGCAGGTCCTTATCCACCAGGTTGTTGGGAGAGTAGATCCAGATGCTGCAAGTTGCTGTTAGCTTTGGGTTGGCCATTCAGTTTAATCACAGATTTATACAATATATTAATCTCAGATCCAGTGGCTTGTGGTTTTGGCTTTCTTTGTAGATGTACTGTTAACTTTACTTTAATTACTAATCAGTTTAATTAACCAGACCATTTTTGATTGCAAAAATTACCCTGTGCATGTTATGTATACAGACAGCAATATTGCATTGGCTTATGTAATTTGTTTTTAAATATAGGTGGAAAACTATTACATACTACATATTATCCAACTCTAATACATTATTTTATCTATATTAATAAATTACATGCAGTCTGTGTGTGTGTGTGTGTGTGTGTGTGTGTGTGTGTAACAGAGGACAGCTAGCATAGCTCAGAATTAGAATCGACATAAACCTCCTCAAGGGGATACACTACTGACCTATCTAGTAGCCCAGCTTTTAGCTCATTTGGTAGCACGTCTTCAAGGTCACAGATTCAAGCCTTGGGCTGGACTGCGCAGGGCGACCTTCATTTCTGTATGTGGGGCTGTGTGTGTGTATGTGTGTGTATGTTAGTTTCGCTAAAGATAAGGCTTTCTGTCTCCTCTTTTTAATTGTTCTGTGATGCCTTCTTACTGTTCTTTTCATTTTATTGGGCACATATAACTGTTCCTCTGGCCCCATCTGTCTGTGTCTTGTACTTTCCTCTCACTCGTATGAGTGACATCCCCTGCACCCCCCTGCTCTTCACGTACCCCAGCCTCCACTGCACCACAGTTGTGCTCCAAACACTGGAGGAACTTTTGCAGATGAAAGCAGATGGGACTTTTATTACAGGAAGAAGCTGCTCTGCTCTAATGTGGGCCTACAAATCCCAAAATGCAGTTATAAGAATGAAGCTACTGATAGTTTAGTGACTAACTTCATAACAGGTCCTGTGAGGAGGCACAAGAGACTTGTGTTAGTCTGCAGGTTGCCCTGGAAATGACCCCCTCCTCCCCACCCTCCCATCTTGTTTTTTATCACCATGTTCAGGAACACAGGTGTTTGTGTGTGTGTGTGTGTGTGTGTGTGTGTGCGTGTGTGTGTGTGTGTGTGTGTGTGTGTGTGTGTGTGTGTGTGTGTGCGCGTGCAGGTGTGTCTGTGTCATCACATCATGGCTTTAATGGGGGCAGGCCATGTTCTTGACATCTGTTTCTGACTCTTATCCGCCCCATGGGAGGGCAAAGAGTGTGCGCATGCGTGTGTGTGCTTCTTCTTTGTGTCTGTCAAGGGCCTTGTATACAGTGGCCTAACAGCTACTCCACCACTCTCATGCTCAGGCCTCCACAGCCCGCCTCCAGTGTACTGTCAGCTTGCAGAGAAGAAAATATCCACCATGAGCTGTGCACCAGCTACGTGAAAGAAATGGGTCGCCCAGCTATTATTCATGTGGGGTAATTTGTCAGGGGCCCGCAGTAAGGCGACAGGGACGTCTGTGCTCGCACACAGCTGTACATTATATCACCATTTACCACTGTGGCCTCTACTGTGTTTTTTAATTCTTCTGATGTTCTGTGGCAATGCCCTAAAGTCACAACGTGGTTGTTTAAATGTATGAAATATTAATGTGGGTAATAATACTAATTGGATTAATACTTTCAGGGAAGCCTTTGCCAGACAAGCTCCACTAAAGGTGAACACTGGAGACATAATCACCCCCCCACCCCTGTGTTCACCTCTCCCTAAATACTGTATGTCCAGAACTGTAATTACTGATGTAAATCCCAGCAGACTCTTGGCTTTATTTAATGAAAGCAGGTCAATGTTAATACATCCAACATGGTGCGGGCTACTTAGCAAAGTACGATAGGCTGAAATGTGTTTAAGGATCTCTTGCAAATATCTTCTGGAATTCTACCTACAACTTAGTGAGGGGAGATAGGGTGGAGTAGAGTTTTCAGAAAATAAAAGTCTAAAAAAACGTCAGGTGTTTGCCCTGCTGTTTGCAAAACATAGTGATGGCCTACTCTGAAACACATTTAAAGTTGGACATCCCAACTACAAAAAGTCAAAGTTCTGCCATGTATTCTTTCTGCATGCGCATGCAAGTGATTTCACTACTTAGCATGTCTAATGTAAGTCACTTTGGATAAGCGTCTGCTAAGTCTGCTGTAATGTCTACCTGGCTAAAGAGTTGCACTAATTATGACTGTTGTTAGCATTTTTTTCTTTTTCTTTTTTTTTTTCCAGTGATTTTGTGACGAGGATTCCCGTAACACTGAACATGAAACTTGGAAACATGAAACATGACCAGGGAACATAAAACTTGGTGGGGATGTAGCCCAGGGGGTCAGGATTTGCCTGGTTAGCCAAGCAAAGCACTTCCTCATCGCCATTTTCCAGAAATGTCATCATATCCACCCCCGATTCCCCCATGCTGATTGGTGGGTGCTTCATTCTCAGCTCATCCATGAGGGTGTCCCCGAACTACATCACCATCCATTTTTTAACATCCAATGCCTTTCCCTTGATATTGCTTTCTGTTCTACCTCATTGACACTGTTGATCACTGCATACTACTACATCGACTGGAACACTGGGTTGGATTCACTGGTACAGTTATCAATTGGTTAAAATCATACTTACAACAAAGAAGCTTTTTTGTTGCTATTGGGTGCTATTGGAAACTGTACCTCAGCATCTATGTCCTTGACCTGTGGTGTCCCACAGGGGTCAATCCTTGGACCATTACTATTCAACCTTTATATGCTTCCGCTTGGGCAAATCATCAAGAACAACTCAATCAATTAACATAGCTATGCTGACGACACCCAAGTTTACTTAGCTCTGTCACCTAATGACTATACCCCCCTTGAGTCTCTCTGTGGGTGTATTGAACAAATCAACAACTGGATGTCACACAATTTTCTTCAGCTAAATGCAGATAAAACTGAAGTAATTGTATTTGGGGAAAAGGAAGACAGACGTAGGATCACCACTGCTCTAGAGACTAAGGGGCTTAAAGCAAAAGATACTGTTAAAAATCTTGGTGTCTTTATTGACAGTGAACTAACATTCAACAGTCACGTGAAAGCAATCACTAAATCTACATTCTATCACCTAATAAACATAGCTAAACTTAGAGGTCTTTTGTCAAAACAAGATCTAGAAAAACTTGTACAAGCCTTTATTTCCAGTAGGGTTGATTACTGTAATGGCCTTTTCACCGGCCTTCCTAAAAAGACCATCAAACAGCTTCAACTGATCCAAAATGCAGCAGCAAGGGTTCTTACAAGAACAAAAAGATCTGACCACATTACTCCAGTTTTAAGGTCCCTGCACTGGCTGCCAGTAAGTTATAGAATTGACTTTAAGGCATTGCTTCTTGTGTTTAAATCATTAAATGGGATGGGACCCAGTTACCTACTGGATATGTGTCAGTTATATGCACCAACTAGGTCACTGAGATCACATCAGAAAAATCTGTTGGTAGAACCTGCTGTTAGAAAAAATGTGGTGAAGCAGCTTTCAGCTGCTATGCTGTAAAGCTCTGGAACCAACTCCCAGAAGACATTAAAAATGCTCCTACTGTTGGCAGTTTCAAATCTAGACTTAAGACCAAACTGTTTTCAGATCATTTCTGTTCATGATTTCTATTAATTTTATACTTATTTTGTGTGTTTTTTATGCTTTCATATCTTTTATCTACCACATACTGATTTCACTTTTATGCTTTTACCTTTTACGCTTCTACACTTACTTTATCCATCATGCTTTTACATATTGTCCTTTGTGTTTATCTTTGTGAAGCACATTGAATTGCCATTGTGTATGAAATGCGCTATACAAATAAACTTGCCTTGCCTTGCCTTGCCTTGCCTCATGTCAATCAGTAACATGGCACTTTATTGGCTAAGTAAAATGGGGGTGGAAATAAGCCCCGTGAAACTCCATTTTGAAACTTGTAAAATGTATTCAATTTTGGCTGAAATCACTACCCTAGCATTTCCATTTAAATGAATGGGGATGGGACTTTCTCACTTTTTCCAGTTATCATAATACCTCCATGATGAAGATCCATCCGGATGATATGGAATAAAAGGTTTTGGCGCCGGGCCCCCCTCTGCGCTGGATCTCTGGGGACACCGACATTTGTTTTTGTGGAATACCAAGAAGACCAAGATCTTGGGCTTGACAAGATGTATAAATTCAGTCCATTAAGGATGATTTGGTGGTCAAGTGTAGCGCCACCTACGGGAAATTGTACATGTGAAAATTTGCCAGTATCTTGGTGGGGAAAGGCACTTTGGCATCACATTTGCTATATAGGATCACTACTCTACCCTCTTGAAACACATTATGTTTCGTAAAATGTGTTTAATAGGGGGCGCTATAATTAAACAAAATGCCTTTGAACAAGCTTATAACTGCAGAACAAAAGCTTATAACTACTGAACATCACAGCACCTTGCAGCGGTCATACCATGTACCGCTATATGGTGCATCTAGTTAGTTTCATCCGTTAAGGGTAAAACACATCTTGGACTTGCGCTGTCTAAACATGGGATATTTACAGCTGCCTTCAAACAGCTAGTGGATTTCCATCTTCAAGTCCCACTCTCAGATTGATGGGGTTGGAGAGAATACTAAACAGTGTGCTGTGGCCATGAACAAGACAAAGGCCAGACTCTTTCCCTTGCTGCTGCCACCTCGGTTTGTCTCACCACTGTCCTCCTCCTCCTCCTCTTCCTTCAAGGCTGGAGAGTTCCCTCTCCCTTTGCAGTGTGATATACAGTATGTCCCCCTTGTGGACACTCGAGCAAAACAGCAAAAAATACATGTACAAACTGCCCATAAAATCTAATTGAATTTTTTATATAACATGCTATAAATCCATCAATAGCAGCAAGGTCAGTTTAGATGGATGGGAAATTATTTATTGCACAAGTGAATGCTCAAGCCATCCACTGCATCGATCTTTAGGGTTATGTCTTCAACATTGCCCATGGAAAAAACTCATAATCCAGAATGGCTTATTCAGTCGATATCTCAAGAGTACAATGAGCCTTCTTTGGTGTGGTAAAATGTGGGGAGATAGTTGCTCCCTTGAGTGTGCTAGGCATCTGTAAGCCAAGTAAGCAGTGATTGCTAATGTCTCTAATGAAGCACATAAAGTGACGTAACAGTGGATGCCTCTTTTGCTCTTTTTTATACGTTGGTCTTTGAAGTGACAAAATGAACAGGACACTCTCTTCCGCTTATTTTCTCATGACTGTATTCAGTGTGGTTAATGGTCTGCACATGTTTTGATATCAGCTTGTAAGATTCTATTGAGAGGGTAGGCCTACTGCATATCAGCAAATTACAGGGACCTGAACCGCTATCAAAAACTGAACACCATCTAGTGCTAATTTTTGAATTATTTCACAGAGGTTATTTTATGGCCAACTGAGCAGATACAGTTGAGTGCCTTTAAAATGCTTACGGGCACACACTGTACACTGGTACACTGGTAAAATGGCTGTTCTAACCATGTCGTCATTCTGTAGCTGCTTTTATTGTTTCGGCAGGTAATGTCACAGGTTCATTCAGTAGGCTATCTCCTACAGTTTTTTTTCTATGTAATGCTTGTCCATCTGACTTTCTTGGTGTGTAACTTTGCAGCAACTTTTTTTTAATTTGTATTGGTCACTGAAGCATGCCAATATGATATAGAGCAACATGTCATGCAATATTTATGATTATTGGTTAGGCTAATGTATTCCCCTCTTATAGTATACCTCTTGGAATAAGACACGTCATACATTATATCTAGAATATAAAAGACATTGTGAATTGTTAATTTATGCATATTTGAATGTATATTTTTAACATTTCTGTGTGCCAATAATTTGTATTAAATAAACATTGTCCACACAAGGAAATGACACTTGTTAAATGTAAGAGTGTACTGCCTGAGTGCATGGGATAGTGTCTCTTCATCTACTAATAGCAGCTTAATTGGTGTTAGTTCATAAAAATCTGGGGTTAGAGTTCTGCCAAGAAATGGGAGGGTCACAAAATAGATGAAATCTGATAAAACAGCTCTTGTTATAAAATCTGGCCATGTGCAAGCCAAGAAAACGGCCCTGTAACCCACATTAGAGTTGGGTAACTAAGACATAACTCTAGTATGACAAGGGTCTGAAATTAATTAATCAATCAATTTACTTTTTAGAGTGCAGAATCCCCATATAAATGGTCTCATGATCTCAGTACACTTACAATAACAACTTACATTAAATTACATAAATCAGTATTAGGTAAAAATGTGATTTTTATTTAGCAAATAATTACATGTGAATACATACTCTTATGAAGGCCATGAAGAAGGGCTACATTAGCTTACATATGAACAGAAAAGTCAAAGTCAAAGTCAAAGTGTACTTTATTGTCAATTCACTATGTAACAGAAATTACACAGAGGACTGAAATTGCGTTTCACCAGACAGCAAATGTGCAATTTGAACTAGAAACACGCACGCATGCACGCACACGCACACACACACACAGACACACACCCACACACACACACATGAAGTGTGCACAGACATCCACAATAAATAGACATAAGACATTCAGATAAACATATACGCTTCCAACAAGAAGGAAAGTTCGAGGTAGCTCTTCTTGGTAGCTGGTGTAGGTGAAAAAGGAAAAAGTGAAGTGTGCAATATGTACAGTAAGGCAATAAGTGAAGGTGCAGTTGGTAAAGTGCAAGTGTAAAAGCAGCATGGACATCAGTGTGTGGATGTCAGTAACATGTTCATGGAATCTTCTTCATTGTGTTGAGTAGCCTGATGGCCTGTGGAAAGAAGCTGTTTCTCAGTCTATTTGTGTGGCACCGCATGCTGCGGTAGCGCTTTCCAGATGGTAAAAGGGCAAACAGTTTGTGTGCTGGGTGGGTGGTGTCCTTAATGATATTGGTGGCTCTCTTGGAACAGTGTGATGTGTATAGGTCCTGAATGGTTGGTTGGGGTGATTTGATGATCTTTTCTGCAGTCCTCACCACCCTCTGTAGAGCCTTCTTGTCTGCAGCTGAGCAGCTGCCGTGCCAGACAGAGAGGCTGCTGGTAAGGATGCTCTCAATAGCACCCCTGTAGAAAGTGGTGAGTGCAGAAGTGGGGAGGTCAGCTCTCCTCATCCTGCGCAGGAAGTGAAGGCGTGTCTGTGCTTTCTTGACCAGGGAGGTGGTGTTGGTGGTCCATGTGAGGTCGTCTGTGATGTGCACTCCCAGAAACTTCGTGCTTTTCACAGACTCCACGGCACTGCCATTGATTGTGTTGTTTCCTGAAGTCCACGGTTATTTCTTTTGTTTTGTTGACATTGAGTTGTAGGTTGTTTCTGTCACACCAGTTGATGAGTTGATGTACCTCCTCTCTGTATGCTGAGTCATCGTCGTCACTGATGAGGCCCACCACCGTTGTGTCATCGGCGAACTTGATGATGTGGTTCGATGTCAATCTGGCACAGCAGTCGTGGGTCATCAGTGTGAAGAGCAATGGAGACAGCACACAGAAAGAACATTAATTTCTTTTCCATTGTTGTTTTGGTCTGGTTTAAAGTGAATTTAGTGTTGGTGGCAAGTTTTGTCTTTACTCAAACCTTACAGATTTTGATGGAAGCAACTGGAAACTTCTAAACTCTCGATAACGTGTTTTTAGAGATTTAGAAGATTTTGCTGTGTTTTTATTTCTTTTGAGCTCTGGTGAGTATTTTTCCAATAGTGAGTGAATAGCACCATTAGCTGCTAGTGCATTTGGTTGAATGGGAAAACTAGCATGCTAGGATAACTGAACTAAACTATTTAAAACCAGTTGGACTTTTCTTTGAAATACTGGTACCGTAAAGATATTATATTTGTGTGTATTGTGTGGTAAGACATGCGTTAGTATTGACTCTATTGAATAGTATTTTTCTTTATATAATTGTTAGCAGTAGTAAATCAGTCCTCCGACACTGGAGATGTGTACTGTTCTAAGGCACACACACATGCAGTCTGTGTGTGTGTGTGTGTGTGTGTGTGTGTGTGTGTGTGTGTGTGTGTGTGTGTGTGTGTATGTGAGCAAGAGAAAGAGGCAAGGGCACCTCTTCCCTTTCTCCCTCGTTTCAATGTAGCGATGAGCCGCCATGGGAACATTGTAGCTTGTATGTCAATGAATTGACAGCTTGAACAATTGAGTTCAACGTCATTGTTTCAGCCCTCCCTCTGATTGGCCTGTACACATTCAGAGATTAACCAAAACATGTTCATGCTGTCTGATGCAGTTTCTGGAGGTAAATGAAATTGAGCAGAAGCATTAGGTGTTGCTAGCCTGGCTACCCTACAGTGACTTGTGTGCTGCAAGTCACTGTAAGTGCAAGTGTGCTGCAAGTGATACAATACATATGTTAGATTATTAGAATTGAATGAGATCTCATACTTGACACTGATGGTATATTGCGCTTCTGTAAAGATTCAGACAGAGACCCAAATGCAGATCAATCCAGAGAATTTATTTCAGCACAAGCACCCAGAGTCAGGTCAAAGAAAAACGTAATAGAGTACAGATATAGCCCAGGCAAAAAAAGAAAACACAGGAGAGCCAGTAATTCAAGTAAAAAGGCAAACAGTTTAAAAGGTCCAACAAAAAATTCCAAAAACAAAAACACAGAAGATCCAGCAGTTTGAGTTAGCAAGCAAACAAAGTTCAGGAAAAAAACACCAAAATATCCATTTGGTCAAAAATGGCACAATGACAAAAAATACAAAAGAATAGATTGTAGAATTTGCAGATGACTCATAACAATCACGCAGTTCAAGGTCAAAAAACTTCTCCAAACATGAGGGAAACCCAGTCAGACAATCAGACACTGAACAAAGAAAAGACTAAGGCTTAAAAATATGACAGGAACAGAACAGGAGCCAGCAGCCACTCATTACGAGATGATTGAATCATGAGGCACAGGTGTGGCACAAGGGAGGGGAAAGGGGCAGGGCAGACAATCAAACAGAAGCACATGGACAGAACACAAACATACTGACAAAGGAACAGCAATACTGTCAAAATCACTGACAAAATCACTGGAGGAGCTCATTTCTGTTTGGGGATGGGTATAGACATACTGTAACTTGCAGTCAAACTGCTGGAAGCAGTCACAGTAGTTGGCCTTGTATACAGACAACCTGAGGAGACACCCACCTTGACATTTTTTGTGTTATTTTTCAGGGTTATTTCAGGTGGAAAAACCTTTGACTGAACCTGTAAACCCAAACTTCCTCTTTAGCATTTAGCATTCCTGAGATCATTCCCATCTCAGAATTACTTGCCGTGTCGCAACGCTATTTTAGCCACGCTTAGTGGCAGGTATTAAATCTCATTGAAGTCATATAATTGGGGTGGTTATTGTGCCTAGGGCATTGTGTTACAAGTTACCTTTTTAGTTGCAAATGGACATTTATTCAATGTAATTATTCGCAAAATCTAAGTAGATCGGTTTAACTTTAATAGCTCACTGGTTAGCTGTGACTGAATGGGATTTCCTCTAAGGTGTTGCATTGAAGGATGTCGTAATTCTCAGCCAGGACTAACACGTCTGCCACCTACTGGAGCGAAGTATTAACACAATTACAACAGGCTGTTTTATTCAATTATTGTACTATTTATGCGCAGCAGATTTTGTAATGACGGTAATGAAACTGATACTATTTTAGATACTGCGGGATACCTTATTACAGTATTATCGCCCAACCCTACTAAGGTCTTTATGACTTCTGTGGTCTGTGGTCAACGACACTTAAATCTTGCACGTCAACAAGTAGCATGTTGACACCTGGCTTTTGATTCTTTGTGCTGCAAGACACCAGGGGTCCGTTTCCCAAAACCGTAGTTGCTAACTAAGTTAGCTACTTTGTTGGTTGCAATGCAATTTCCCATTGCCAACCAACTAAGTTGCTAACTGGTTAGCAACTATGGTGTTGGGAAACGCATCCCAGCTCGGCGGGGACTGGAACAAGGGCAGGGCACAGAGGACACATGTTTACATGGACTTCCTCTGCCGTGACAGGCCTAATAACACATCGCCTTCAGAACCGCCCCTTTCACTATTTTTTTCTTCATTTTAGAGACCTGTGTAAGAGATTTATTAGCCATGAAGAGGACAAGAGGGGATCTAGAATGACAATATCTGGCCCTGCTGCCGCCTTTGCCGGCCACCGCCACAAATCACTGAGCGCTGCCACTGGCCTGGTCGTGCAGATTAAGTCAGTGGAGCGACCACACGTTATTAGCGGGCCTGACGGATTACTGGAGGGGTAGAGCAGAGAAGGTAAAGGAGGAGTGGGGGAAAAAGGAAACGTAAGAGACGGGGGGAGAAAGAAAGTGAGAAATAGTGGAGGAGAGTAAAGGGAATGAAATAACATATTTATCAGTAAGAAAGAAAAAAGGGACAAAGAGAGAAAGCACTAGAAATAGGGGCAGATGGGGAAAAGGAGCAGGAATGAAATAAGGTCATAATGGAAAGAGAATGATAGAGAGAGAGAAAGATTAAGAGAGAGAGGAGGAGAGTCTTGGGGAAGGGTGAGGCAATGAAATAAGGTAGTTCAGTGTGAACATATGTGAACTAAGGAACTAAGATAAAAAAGAGAGAAAGGAGGAGAGGGAGAAGGAGGAGGCAGGTAGGCCTGAGGGAAAGGCACATAACAGGTGATGGCTTATTAGCCTTGTCTCAGTGGGGAAACAGAGTTATCAGCCATTTGCATTGTTACGCTTGCTTTTGCTGTTAGTACTCTCTGATGGCACACCACAGTTCAAGAGCAATAGGGAGGGAGAAGGAGGAGAGGGAAGAGAAGAGAAGACTGAGAAGAAGGAGAAGATGACAAGGTAGTGCAAGAGATGGAAGAAAAGAAAAGAAAGAAATGCGCTGAGGGCTATGATGGAAAGTAGAGGAAAAAACAAGAAGCGCTGAATGATTGACACCTCTGTTATGTACGGAAGCCGAGAGAGGCCATGGTCTCAATCATTTTTTCCACCTTGTTATCCCGAGATAACTGGATAATTAATTAGAGATCTCGAGAAAACAACACAATTAATTAATGATCTCGAGAAAACAAAACTATTATTTCATGATGTAGAGATTGATTATGGGTCATTCAGGTAGTGGCACCAAGACGTGAATGCTGACTTCGGGCTATTTCTCATTCTATGTAAACGCAACTTTAGTCAAGAATGTCTGGAATGATCGATCACCAACTGCTCTGTTTACATGTCTCCATTCCACTGTCCATAGCTCAACGTTCTGGGGCACATTCACGGTGTTTAAAAAAGACAAGAGGGAAAGAGAAAGTGGCAGATAGAATAAATAAGAACTTGTGCGCTTGGAAACACTGCAGGTAGGATGCATAACTTCTCTGACAGGTTGAGGGCAGCATTAGTTGGCTAACGATGCTTTTCCATAAGGTAACAATTGAGTTGCTAAGCTTACATTAAGTTGCATTTAAGTTTGCTAACTAACACTGACTGAAGTGTTTTTGTAGATATTGTTGCAGTGGTCCTTGTTTAAACCTTTGACGTCGTTCATGTTGTCTTTCTGCATTCAACATCCATCCACAACCTGCTAGCTTCATATTGAAGTTAGCACAACTAGCAAAACTGCGATTGTGCTGTTGTGCAGTCTGCAGCATGTCATCCTAGTTCTCGTTCTCTCAGCGCTGGAGTGGAGTTAAAATTACCTAGTTTTTGTGATGGTGTTGCATTGACATTTTAGTTTCACCAAATCACTATGCTTTTAAGTGGCGACCAATTAAGGCATTGAATTAAATGCTAAGCCTATTTCTATAGGTACAATTGAAAAACCATTTCTATAGATTTAAGAGCCGGTAAAAATACACCAGAATGCACGAAATTACATATAATTTATAGCAAAATTTCTGGGCGAGGGCCCCTACACGCCCCTGAAACAATGTAACTTGTTGCTCTCAAAACAAAATAACATTACTAGCCACATTTCTTGTGCTATTAGCCAGCCTAAAGATTGGACAGGTCTAGCCTACCCAATGCAATTACAAGGGGTTTGGGGCAAACGTGGGGTCGGCAGACCTCATCAGGTTTTTTTGTGGGGTCACCAGACAAAAAGTTTAAGAACCACTGGCCTAGGAGAAGTCTTTGGCTGCTACGGTACAAACTACTAGTGAAAAAAACAGCCTGTAATTTAGTGGCAGAAGGTAGAAACAATTTGCATTACACCCTACATTACAGGTTAATTATGCCACAAATGATCCCACAATAACCCGTGTGTAAAAGTTTCAAGTTGTTGTGAGATTTACAGGAGAGGGCGGCGAGGTCATTGTTTTTAAAAAGCATAGGTTTATGTAATGCCTGCTAATCTGTTTCTGGTCGGTAGACGCAAGCTGACATTTTGGTCACTCTGTCTGAGCCCTACAAAATGATTTTTAATTAGCCACGCTAATACCGTATACCCGAAGGTTTATACCACATTTTGTATACCGCAAAACCCTAGTTAGAAGACTTAAATGCTAAAACAGACTACCCCAGTGTCTGGTGTGGATTGCACTCTGAGGGAAAAAAACAAGCAATCAATATTGCAATATGCCCCCTTTGTGATAGCTGGTAATACCAGTGCAATCAGGCCATGGAACCCATAGCAAATGAGGTAGAGCGTTGAGCTAAAGAGAAAGAGAAGACAGGAAATTAAACTCCCCCTCCATGCCCTCTCCCTCCTCTCCTCCAGCCGTCCCCTTTGGGTCTGTGCCTTGGCTGACCTCTGTAATTTTGCAGGTGAAAGCCATAACATCAGTCAGAGTCCACTGTGGTCACAGATAATTTGCTCCATTGGAACGAGCAACACAGTGTCAACGTAATTTGTTCCACTCTCTTGTCATAATCCGGACCTTGGCCACACGCTATTACGCATCAAAGGTTAAAGCGATGCCTGCACGTCGGCACATCTGAGCCTCTGAGATGCATCAGCTGCATTATTTGGTTTGTCTTACCTCATATTTGAACTTTTCAAAGTGTGTGACCGAGCAATTTCCATAATTTTTCCTGACCTCTAAATGTTTAATTTGCTATTTTCCGGAGTGCCATTTAACCAGCAGACCAGTGGTATTTAAGGCCAGAGGAGTCTCTGTGAGTGGGAAGGAGGGTCCCTAGAGAGGATGAGATGGGTGGGGGCAATCAGAAGTGATTTTTCCTTAAACACCCACTTTTAGCTCTTCCTTCCAGTGATCTCCGTGTCATTCTTTACTTTCTCTGTCATTCGTTCTCTCTTTCTTTCTTATATACCCCATTTTTGTCTTTTTGCTAATGTCCCTATGCCCCTCTCTCACAATCTTTATTTCTCTCTCTCTCTTTTTTTTCTCTACATCTCTCTCTTTCTGCCCTCCTCCTATAGCCTCCTTTTTTCTGTTTCTGTTTCTGTTTCTCTTTCTCCTGTATCTTTCTACGCACCTCTCTGTAACTTTTATGAACATGTTCATTTATCATGTAATTACATTTATGCTTTGGAAGTCTTTCAGAAGAAATTACCCTGTGTGACCATGGCTCTCTTTGGTTAATGTGACACTGTTAAAGACTGTCTTTTCTAAATCATTTATTATGGCTAGATATACTTATAAAAGTCATTAATTAATTTCGTTATAATGGTCATATAATTCTGTTTTAGGCCCTGATAAGTCTCCTAGCAAAGCTATTAGAGCAATTAGAGTTTTTTCTGATGTATTTTAATAAAACAATCTACACCTATGATCTGATTAAGCGATAAGCTCTAGTTAAGTGTTCACTTTCTTTCTTCCCTCTCTGCAGTGATGGGTGTGGTGGAGTCACGCGGCGTGCTGCGGAAGATCAGCGACATGCTGGAGGTCATCATGAAGCGCATCGACAGTCTGTCCCGCCTGGACAACGCCAGTGACTCACGTCGTCTGGAGGAGCTGAGCTCTGCCATTAACAGGTGGGTGGGAGGGCGAGCGTGTATGTACATGTGCATCAACACTGTCTCTGCACCATATACACATCTTTGAGCCACCAGTGCTGCCTCAGTACCATCTTTCTATGTAACACAGTATTTACACGTATATGCACATCCACACATATATGCCCTGCCCACCCTTTTGTTGACAAGGAAAGATTTTGAAGATTTACTGTACTCTAAAATTAAGAGTAATGTTGATATTTTTGTTATTATATTTGTTTCCAGCCATCCATTAACTTTATACATGAAATATTAGTCTAAAATTATGGGAAAGTCTGGCAGGCAGAAGTACACATGTCACTCTGCTTGGGTCTGCCAACAACCATTTGTGCACAATATATATATGTATATATATACAGCATTATGTATATATACAGCCTTTGGTGTCGGCACTTTATTCTGTATTTCATAGGTAGGTTCTTTTCATATTATGTATTTCATTACCAACTCAAATCGAGGATGACTAGGTTGTAGTTGGTGTTCTATGGTTCAATTTTGCGTTTCTTTCCATTTTTGTGCTTTGTGAGCCTGTGTTACCACTGCAGCAGTTAGATCCAGGCAGTTAAGCTAAGAGGTAGAGAATGGGACTATGGGACTGTGAGCCACTTCTCTTAATGACTGTTCTGTCTCATAATAGCAGTGTTTGTTGTCATTTAATTAGAAGAATTTTCACGCTCTGTGACTTTGCATTTCCTGTCTGACAGCTATGTGAAACAGTGGTCTGGTTCCTTTTTTGTGTGACACGCTCTGACAAAAGCTTCTAAACAGGTGTTCGGTTCGGTGCCATCCCCTTCCCAGCAGGAGCAATGGTGTCGGCTGACATCAGTTCTCGTCTCCGGATCACTCGCTTCCTTCATGCTCCACGCCGCTTTCTCAAGGTTATTAGGGAAGTAGGGAGGAGAAAAGAGGAGAAGAAAAAAAAGACACATAAAAAGAAGCGGCACTTCTGTCATAAAATGCAGCATTTAATTTGCAGTTTTTCCAACATGGTGTTGGAAAACGACACTGAACACATGGGTCGGACCCTTGGTATTTATTTTACTATAACTAAAGCACTGAGCTTCTGGGCGGCTCGTCTTCCTCATTCCCTCAGATCAGACTCTCCTCTCACCTCATTACAGTTACCATATGTGCCAGAGCAGTCATGCGTGTTTGCTAGTTTGTTAGTGTTGCGAGGGTGTGTATTGTGAAGGGTTGGCTGGGTTTGAAGGGAAGTTACAGTTGTGGCCAAAATTCAAGCCCTTATTCTAAACAGAGTGCGAAGGCAACCCACAAAAGCAAAGCCCCTGAAAGAACTCTCTGATTGGGCCAACAGTCAGCACCAGAGCCCCTTCACGAGACTGAATTAATGCCGCCTTGCTGGGGGAGGCCTTCAGTGCGACTCGGTTGCTATTTGAGACAAGCCATGTTGTCCTCCTCTCTTCCTGCTCCCATAGAAACCCATTAAAAGGCCAGACACCCCCGTCCCCCCAAACACACGCACACACGCAACCATTAACCCCCTTCTCAACTCTGAGTTCTGGTGTTCCACACACACAACATATTAATTAATTAAAGGGAAATGTGGTCTTGCATGCAATTATTTAACTGCACCAAAAACATTGATTAAGTGCACCACACAACTTATTGTTTAGAAACATCATTCCCCTATAGACATAAGGCCCTGTAGAAGCAAGTTGTCTTGTTCCAAGATGGCCGCCCTGTAAGCATGTCACTCAATGTTTATACGTCTTTGCTTTCAACAGCGATTTAAAAAGATTCTCTTCCTCCACAATGCACTGTGTGACATCATGAAGGGTCACTGTCAGTCACACTGATAGATCAGCAATGGTTAATTATTGTGTGTACAAATTGGGTGTACAAATGCATCCCAAAGATAGGGTGACCAGACGTCCCGGTTTGACCGGGACAGTCCCGATTTTTAGTCGCGTGTCCCGAGTCCCGACAAAAGCCAGTCGGGACGCAAAAATGTCCCGGTTTTCACCCAACACCACATCAAGCTGCCCAAATTACAGTGATAGCATATACAAAACTGTTAAATTAAAGCCTAATGAAGTTTCCAGTAATTCAGAGTCAATGTGTGTGTGTGTGTGTGTGTGTGAGTGACAATGGTAGGTGCGCTCTGCGAAATCTTCGCAGTCAATGTTACAATGTATCTTGCAGTATACAGCGGCCGTGTTTTAACGGTTTTCTTCGATAGCAGACTAGACTACTACACGACAATGCCTAAGAGAATGTGCACGCGCATGACGTCACACATAGTGTCCCGGTTTTAGACTCTGGAAATCTGGTCACCCTACCCAAAGAGGACACAGGATGCATTCCTTCTCCACTGAGAATAAACACCTTTTGCGCCAGTGGGTACAGTTTGTTTGACTGAGACAGGCACATTTGTGGTGAAAGTCTCACGCTAATATTTAGCCTACAAGCTGCCAGTTAGCTAGCTCAGTTTATGTATAGTAACATTACGTGTAGATGTTCCTTTTGACACTGTGTCAGACACAGTAACACAGGACAGTACTCTCTCACTTTCTGTTTCGGTAAAGCAACACCCTGATAGTGTCAGTCAACTATCCACCACATGGATAATTAAATATGTAAAATATTGTTAATAGTGTTGTTTGAGTTTGCACTACTGTCTGTAGACTAGGCCCAGTGCTAGTTGCTAGCAACTCACCAGGACAGAACCATCCATTCATTGTCCTCAGGCCAAGCATTAATTAATGGGATTCCCCATTGATCCCCAGTGATGGATTATTATAATTATATAATTTTGTTTTGTTTGTTTTGTGCTAATTATAATCATTCAGTTATTATAATTATAATTGTTTGGTGCAGCTGTCAACAGCTATTATTTGTTTACATATCACAATATAAGCATCATATGACCTTTCTTTTTTATATTCCACTCTTCCCTTGTTTACATATTACATACTTGGATGCACATTAGAAATTAGGATGACAAATTGGTCTTTACCTTGACTCTCTGCCTTTACCTTCTGATTGTATATGTGCCCTGTGTTGTGCTGGATTACAGCACAGCTCTGTCTCTCCACTGTTGGTGTAGCTCCTGCCTGGGGGGCAGTAGAGCGCTGTCCTGGTGAGGCTGCACTGATGCTCTCTGGCATTGCCAGGGCTCCACAGCCTGAGAGGCTGCTGTGTCAGGGACAACTCTCCCATCTTGGCAGCACAGCGCCACTGATACACCTCCTCCCTCGTGTGAGCCAGCAAGATGCAATATTGGCGGCCTAAATCTGAGATTTGCCCACAGACCTGGTATTTGTGCAAAGCAGGGGAATTTGAGAAAAAGTGAAAAGGAAGAAATAAGACAAGGGAAGAAAAAGAGGATATAATGAGAGAGAGATGATCTCTGTCATCCCTCTGATGTTTTTACTAGGTGTATAAAATGCGTGTGTTTGTTGGTTGGGGGGGTCCCCTTTAGGCAGTCAAGTAGGCCACAGCTCTCTGTGGGCAGCAGAGCCCCTTCTCTAGGGACCACTCTGACAGTCATTGCTTAGGAAGGTCACTGTAGGTCAGTCTTGGGGACCCTCTTGAAGAGCTGTCGGCAAGGGGGACAGTGCTGAACAGTTCCCACTCTAGTGTTTCAGGAACTGCTTCAACTGAACTGATAGTTATCAATTTTTCTGAGATCTGAAAAGAGGCACAGAAAATCACTGCCAGTGGGACTTAGTGGTTTCAGAAGAGGAAATGAATGTGGTTTGTCAGACTGGTGTATGCAGAGGCCCCTGAGATGAGTGGCAGGGAGGCGTCAGGAGCTGCCCTACTCAGGAGGGCCAAGTCCAAGAGGACAACAACACGATCACTCTTTAATAGTGCACTGAGGTTGGCCGTGGCTAGGAAATGTAGAATCAAAATAGCAACATTTTTCTCATTTTTAATCATGCCCATGTTACGTAACTAAGTTTCTTCTCACAGTCATCCCCCTATATACTTGACCCCAAACATGTATTCAGTGTAAATGAGACAGTGTAAAAATCCCCTTTTGATTAGTCTATTGTAGAACTGCAGAGTAGCCAAGTAGAACTGCTTCAGTCAATATTATTGGCGGAGCACCTGGTACTTCCTCGTGAGGCCTAATGACAAATGAGCACACACACACACACACACACACACACACAGGAACAGAAAGAGAAAAAAGAGAGGAAGATTGTGATAGAATTGAGAAATTAAGCATTTTATCTATTTTTGTCCCTCCACTAAAACAAGTTTGTGTTTAGTTGTCAGTGGTGTGTGCTAGACCCTTCACTATCAGCAACCACCACTAAAACGTTTGGCAGACAACAAAGAAATGCATCACTTCAGGTCTCATACTATGTTGTGCCACGCTTTAGGTCAGTGTCTGCCCCAGCCCTTATGCAGAGCCCCTCTTTAGCCTCCCTCATCCCTACTGTCTGTTTGCCATTTTGTATGCCTCGTCACAGCATAGGGCAGTGACACTTGTTGTCACCAGAGATCAGATTGAATTGATAGTGTGGAAACTTTCCCATGTCATGCACCATCCAAGTGACTCACAACTAGCATCAGCGTGTAATGTGATCTCTCTTACAGCAGTGTTTGCGGGATGTTAAAAACTTAAAAAGAAGAGGCTTGCTAGACACTGCTAACTATTTCAGTAGCCCTGTAGCATCTGGTTCAAAGAGTTACAGCATTTATTTACTCACAAGTATTGAGTTGCAGGTAATTTAAATGTATATGCTACACTTTCAGCTTCAGTGCATTTTCCTTCCAGATATCCTGCACTCTGCTCTGGAGTCATGACACAAAGCTTTTGAAACTGCTTACTGGTGTTTCTCCAGAATCAGGATAACTGACTAGATTTCCTTTAGGGTCTTGTTGAAGTGATTGACTCCCACATCTTTACACTCTTTTTGCTCTTTTGTTGCTTTAGTTCATATGCTAATAATGGAGAATCGATGCTGTTATATAATATTTTTGTTGAACTGTAAAACCTTGTTGGCATCAGGTCATGTTGTATGGTATTCTCGTGGTGTAGAAATAATCTGAATGATCTCTCCGATCTTACACAGGCCAGAGTGCACGTCTCCGAGTGCTGGTTAGTTAGACATGCATGTGAGCATCTCTCTAATTTTCACCAGCAGCCCACACAGTTTACTCACCGGTTTAACCTGAGTCCTGAGGCATGGCTTTTAATAATATGGTAATATGCCAACTGTTGGTAACTGTTGGCAATACTGTTGGTAATATGCCAACAGTATGTCTTTATATATGAGCTGTATTTGTGTTCCTCTCTCTCTCTCTCTCTCATTCTTTTTCTGTGTGTGTGTGTATTTGTTGCCCCTCATGGTTAATTGTGTGTGGATGGTGCTGTTTAACCTTGCCAGGATCCAGCCAGCAGGACTGGTGGAGCGCATTCAGGCCATTGCCCAGAACGTCTCCAACATGGCGGTGCGTGTGGAGCAGATTCTGCAGAACAGCATGGCAGCAGGCAGAGGTTTGTTGCATCAGTTCACCATCCATGAAGCACATAATCCACCATTATTACACGCCATAATCAACCATCACTGAGCTGAATAAGCCTGGGTGTCTTTATGGTACTGTTTTTGAACGTGTTATGAGACAGACATAGTGCTTACCTTGCTACCTTTATGGTGAAGAATTATCATAAGTTATTGTTTCTTCTGTGTGCTTTCTTTTTTCTCAGATGTTCTTCACATTAGAATTATGTTCTCATGGTTATAGGTGGCTTGTGTGGTGGAGAGCGCTGATAGTTCGAGTCTGATATATTGTTGCCTGTAGACTGTTGCTTGCATGAAAGCAAAGCTCAGATGTAAGAGATTAGGTGCGCTCTGTGATGTGTAGAGCAAATTTGCTTAATGCAAGAAAAGAAATGCAGCCTTTGCCACTATAACACCGAATTAAGCATGCTGTGCCAAGTGCAGCACTGGGTGGAAGAGAGTGTAGATTCAATGAAATCTGAATCTTTGATTACATGCCTCCAGTTTATAGCTTCCATTGCATGTCAGGGCGAAGGTTTTGTACTCCAATGGTGATGTTTAATTGCACCATAAATAATTCTTGCTGCAGCCAAGTTGAGGTAGGCTTACTTGTCTTTCAAAACAGTTTTTTTCTCTGATGATCTCTGACACCACCAAAGCCCACTAGACATCACCCTGAATCTTCTTTTAAATTAAATGGTTTGGCAGACAGTTCTACTTATATAAGAATTGTCTGTTGTACAATATGTGCAATAGACTTCTCACTGATGCTTAAAAATGCACAGCCTTGTGGCCTCAGGTGATGGTGATGTGCAGAACCAGTATAAATAAAATCAGAAAGAAATCACAGCACACTGGTTTCTGTTGTTTTTTTATTTAGACTAGGTGAAAAACACGGTTCGCTCTTGCTTTGTCAGGTTCACTCAAGCGAAATGCAGTGTTTACCTTTTCTAAATAAAAAAACAGCAGAAACCAGTGTGCAATGATTTCCTTCCTTAACACTTCTCACTGAGTTATAAATTTGATTGAAAACGTTGAAACTTACTTCTTTGAGAGTAATACACTTGGGAACCATGTTGGATCCATTCAGAAGTCTGTATTTGGTTTGCATCTGTTAGTCATGGGTAGAGACACCAATGGCCATGATTGGTTGACATTTATGTCAGTATTCTGTGAAAGATGGTAATATTATAAGTGTTATCCCTTAAAGGAATACGCCACCCCAAAATGAAATTTTGTCTATCCCCGCAGTCCCTAGAGTTGGATAAGTGAGCAGAAGCGTTTTTCGGTCGACTCAGCCATTCTCTGAGTCTGGCGAGCACTGACCTTAGCTTAGCTTAGCATAGTCGATGTAAACAGACGTCGCCCAATAGCCACTTGTGGCAAAAGTAAATCAACTCACTCGATTTTTTTTGTAATTACTTCTCGTGACCTGTGCATTCAGATCGAGTACAAACGACAATGCAAATTAACACGAAGGAATTTCCCAAGCGGCATTTAGATGGGGGGCTATATTTCGCGGAAGCACAGGCGAAGCACAAAGGCTAAGCACTGCTGAAAGGCTCAAAGACGCTACGTAGCCCCTGGGAACCCCATCCCCCCACTTCCCTCAACACACAAGCGTGGAGTTACTGATAAGTAGGGCAGTGACGCTGTTCCAGTGTTTGAAAGTTTGTTTTCTCATATATTGCGTAAAAATGGTTAACACCTGTGTAGCAACAGGCTTGCGAGAACAAGCAGAAGACATACATCAACACAATGTTTCACAGATTTCCAAAACCTGTGGAACGAAGACGTCTGTGGCTTGCAGCCCTCGGCATTCCATCGACGACACCGGAGAAGAAAATAAAGCAGTACAGTGTTTGCGAGGAGCATTTCAAATGGGAGGACTATAAACAGAAAATGCCCTATGCTTCAAGAAAGATGGTATTGGCACTGAAGAAAACGGCCGTCCCTTTTGTGTTTGATACAGAGGCTGAACGTAGTGCATCATCCATGCCTGTAAGTGTAATTTTTATCCTTCCCTGGGTTATACATTGCCAACATTGTAACTGCAACGTGATGTTAGTTTGGCTCACATTGTCGCTTCCAGTTTTATTACAACCTCGGCAAGCCTTCACTCTATGTACTATAAACAATCACTTTACCTGTAAGCTTTACCTGTAGCATGGAATGAATGCAAGGTTTGGTTACACTTAGCTTAGCATAATGGTTCTGTTGACTCAGAAAAAGCTAGCCTACGAGTGGATCGCATAACGTAACTGTGATAAGAAAATTGCAAAGAAGTTACTGTTCATGTAAAGTTTACATAAAAAAATCAATCATTCAAAGATTTTCACTCAAGAAGGTTTTGGCCTCTTAGAATGTAAATGAAATAATTACTCCATCAACTATTTCTCAGGGTGATCTCAGTGCTGTACAGGAAGATGAAGACACAGCAGAAGTTGAGGAGTCCCTCCAGCTTTTTGCACTTACCTCAGTCCACTTCTCAGAAGTCCAGAACTTCAAGGCTCTGTTACCTTTGCACAGCTCTGCAACACGCATGAAGTCACTGTCTGTCCTTGCACCCACATGGACACAACAACTGGTAGGCTAATGAACCTTTTCTCATGCTGTTGTTACAGGTACTGTACCATGACAACTGAAAGTCTTGACATTGCATGCATCTATTCATTTTGTAGGATACAGCATCTTTGCCCATGGTCACAGCTGTGGCAGTCCAAGAAGAGGTATAACATTTGATGTAAGTAGCAAACTTGGATGACCAGTATTCATTATGTGTAGCTTACAATTACAGTAAAGCACATATGTAGTTATAGAGCAGTTAGAAACTTGTGTGGGGCCGTTTTTTTTTTTTGAGGTGACTAACAGTTTGTCAGACTTGGGGACCTTACACCAGAGGCTGTGGACAGCAGCATAGGTGCACCGCAGAGAACTGTGCTCTCCCCTGTACTGTTCACCCTGTATACCACCGATTTCAGCTACAACTCAGACTTGTCACATGCAGAAGTTCTCTGACAACACTGCAATCGTGGGGTGTACCAAGGATGGACAGGAGGGGGAGTACAGGTGCCTTGTGGAGGACTTCGTTGGGTGGTGTCGAACTAATCAGCTGCAACTGAACACCACCAAAACCAAGGAAATGGTGGTGGACTTCAGGAGATCTGTTTTTTGCAATATGTATTATGTGTATGCTACTGGACACCTTCATTTCCTTCGGGATCAATAAAGTTACTCTACTCTACTCTACTACTAACATGTTGGTGTGGGACCAGCCACGGCCTGCTGGTTAGAACTTAGAGCCATGAAGTTGCCAGTTCGATTCCAGACCAGTGGACCACGGCTGAAGTGCCCTAGAGCAAGACCCGCTCCTCCCCGGGTGCGACTGTAGCAGCCTGTAGTGTATTCTTCACCCTCACTGTGTGTTTCCCTGTGTGCTTTGTGTTTCACTAATTTATGATTGGGTCAAATGCAGACACACAATTCCTTGTGTGTGTAAATACACTTGGCCTACAAAACTGATTCTAATTTCTAATGTTTTATTGTGAAATTGAAATATGTCTATTTGTCAACAACAGGAACCACAAGATACAGCATAGGCCGAGATGGATATCAGCATGACCTCAGAACCAGCTGCTGAACCAGCAGACAAGTTTTCTCCCATTGTCAACCCCCTCCTCCTCTACCACAGGAAGCTCTACGAACCTTTCAGGAAAGGCCACACATCACGATTCAGAGTCAAAGAACATAGCCTTCAACACATTTTGTGTGCTACATATCAAAAATTATTTACATGTTCCATTGATCATTTTCTAGTGACCTTACATAAATCCAATAACATTTTATTCAAAAGAACAATGTCATATGTGAAGACAAACTGCAAGTTTTCAAAGACTGTCAATGAAAGCAAATCTTTATTTTTTATATCAATGTTGTATACATTTTACTTTTTTACATGTTTCTAATAAAATAAATGTCTGCTTTTTCTTTACTTGTTTGGTTTCATGTACAGACATAGTTATAGTTTTACAGTAAAAGGTTTATATATTTACAGATACAGAGCCTGTATTACAACAAAACACTAAAAATATTCCAGATTGTATATTTGTACAGAAAATGAATGAAGTACCCATAACATTTTATAAAGCCATATAACGCTAATAACTACATTACTACAATACTATATCTATTGCCTCCTGTACCTCTTGAAACCCAACGTAGACACCAGACTGATGAAAATTTCTGTCGGATTGCTGTAACCACACATTATGCAAACGATTCCGTTTACCCAGTGTCTCTCCCTTGATGGCCCACTCCAACACGATAGGACACCAACCTGGGGTCTGTTTCCCAAAACCATAGTTGCTAACTAAGTTAGCTACTTTGTTGGTTGCAATGCAATTTCCCATTGCCAACCAACTACGTTGCTAATTGGTTAGCAACTATGGTGTTGGGAAACACATCCCTGTATTGCCTGTAAAAACAACACTCTATGAGTACAGGTCTAATGCATATACATCGAACTTCACCGTAACGTAATCATGCATTTTGGTACTTACTCTGTGGACAGCTGTCCATTGGGTCCACTCGGTGTGTTTTTCTTTTTCCAGTTCACTTTATCGGGTCGGAAGAAGAAAGTGAGGACTGCAGGATGGATCATTGCAGAGAAATTTTCAGTAGCAGTGACAACTGCGTCTGCACTCCTCGTGGGAGCATTGCTCTCCATTGATGGCAGTATTTTGTCCCACTGCACAGCACAAACACTCCATTTCAGTCGGCATCGGTTGGCACACTCCACACTCACGCCACCAGTTCGTGTTCGCTCTCCTTCGCTCATCCTGATCGCTTTGAATAGTCAGAGCGTCCTCTTCCCAGACCCAAAGCTTGCAGCTCCTCTTCAGTGAACACAGTTTCGAACAGGTTGGATCTTGGATAAATCTAAGTGTAATCTAAGTCATCATCTTCGTCAGTATTTGTCGCAATTTTTATGCAATATATGAGAAAACAAACTTTCAAACACTGGAACAGCGTCACTGCCCTACTTATCAGTAACTCCACGCTTGTGTGTTGAGGGAAGTGGGGGGATGGGGTTCCCAGGGACTACGTAGCGTCTTTGAGCCTTTCAGCAGTGCTTAGCCTTTGTGCTTCGCCTGTGCTTCCGCGAAATATAGCCCCCCATCTAAATGCCGCTTGGGAAATTCCTTCGTGTTAATTTGCATTGTCGTTTGTACTCGATCTGAATGCACAGGTCACGAGAAGTAATTACAAAAAAAATCGAGTGAGTTGATTTACTTTTGCCACAAGTGGCTATTGGGCGACGTGTGTTTACATCGACTATGCTAAGCTAAGCTAAGGTCAGTGCTCGCCAGACTCGGAGAATGGCTGAGTCGACCGGAAAACGCTTCTGCTCACTTATCCAACTCTAGGGACTGCGGGGATAGACAAAATTTCATTTTGGGGTGGCGTATTCCTTTAACGTGAAGGGAGAACAAGGAAATTTGAGAAATCTGACAGGGGCTGTTTACATTCACAAAGAAACCATAAAACAATGGTTTGGTGGTCGGATATCAGCTTTTGGGAATCAGTAGAAACACCAGGACGCTTTAAACACACTATAAAAAGTGTTTTTTTTTCTTCATAATATGGGCCGTTTAAAGAAATAATGGCAGAACGTTTATAAGACCCTTTCTTCCTTCCTTCTGAGCTAAGTATGTAAAGAGAAATTATGAAACAGGAAGGTATGTAGACCGACTATCTAATATTTTCAGGTGGTTATTCAGGTGATTATTTGAAAATGGTTGTTACAACCCTGTAGCTGACACAGATTATGTTCTTCTTGTATTTGTTAGACAACTTGTTTTAGTTTTTATCGCTATCTGGATGTAAAGGCAACATCAAACATCAGCTTTAATGACACTTTTATATGATCTGCTTGTGACATGGTGCCAAATCACATAGGCAGTGGATAAGGTCTTTGTTATCCAGTTCTGCTCATTTTCTTACTTTTGATTATTCTTACTGTTGCACTCGATGGGGTTTTATCTAGTTAGGGAGCTGGTGTGGAATGCCATGATGCCTTTCCTTGTTCTGTGTGGAGGCGCTGTGGGGACCAGAGACTCTCCTCTCCACCTTCATTAGGGAAATTACAGTTGGGAGTGGAGCATCATGATGCCATCAGAGCCCCGTCATCAATCTAACGTCCTCCTCCTGCCTCTGCGTACCCCTCCCACCTCCCCACACCCCCTCCCTTGGCAGCCCTGCCTACTGTTAGTGAACTCAATGGAGCAATTAATGTGATGACTGCGGCTCGGAGAATACAAGCATTCCTTCAGTGGACCATTTGGGAATGCACTTTCACTTTCTCATTCTCAGTCTTTCTTCTACTCTATCTTTTCTGCTTTCTCCGGAGCAGTTCATTTTGCTATCTGCACACCCTAAACATTTATATATATAACTAGTCTACTTTTAGATCTCTCAGACCTTTCAGGTTGCACTACAGCCAATATTGCCTATTTATAGGCCTACTTTTTACTTTTTATACTTTTTTATTTTTTTATGCAATTATACAATTTTTATTGCATGTATACTGCACTGTATATTGCTAAGTATGTCTAAGTTGTGCTCTTTTTCTTTATTGTGTTGTTATCGTCTCTGGTTGTCCCTGTATGTCATGCTGCTACTACCAGTCAATTTCCCAGCTTTGGATCAATAAAGTAATTCTATCTATCTAACTAGATCTGCGTCTTCCTGAAAACATGCTATTTTTTTTTTTTTACCATTCTGTCTTGTCTGTGAAACATGCTAAATGGATGACGGGGAAACTCAAGGCCTGATATGCGACACGGTTTAAATTATTGTTTTCAGAGCACATCACATCATAGCACTCCCTTGCCTGGTCCTCAGTGTGGCTATAGTATAGACTATATGTCAGAATTAATATATAATGCTTGACTCAGTCATCTCATATATCTGGAGAGCTGTTACAGTAGTGTCTCATGCATCATGGAGGGAGTCATGAAGGCCAAGTCTCACATCTCCATCAAATTTAGACATGTTGCCCCAGTGACAGGGTCAGGACTGAGGTGACTCTCCCTCTGTTTCTCTTTCTCATTCTTTTTCTCTTTATCTCCCCTTCTCTCTACAGCTGTGAGAGATGGGACAACAGGCCAGTGTGAAGTTCCTCGAGACCCCCGCTACCCGGATTGTTCCAGCAAAGTTGAAGTAAGTCACCCAGTTCCACATGGATGGATGGGTGGATGGATGGGTGGATGGATGGATGGATGGATGGATGGATGGATGGATGGATGGATGGATGGATGGATGGATGGATGGATGGATGGATGGATGGATGGATGGATGGATGGATGGATGGATGGACGGACCTAGTCATTACTGCCTGGATCACTGTTTAACTACCTCCAAGCCCATCACAAATGCTGTGGGCAACTTGTCCCATCTCACTTCATTTCACTTGTCTCACATTCCCCAGCTGCCAAGAGGCCCTGCAGTAGTGTGTCTAATAGATTATAAAGCAGATTGTATGTGAGATACAGCACATAGCCACAGGGTATCAAAACATCTATGGTACAAAACATCTACGCTAGTCTGTGCCCTAATCAAACATCTGATGGTAAGACTCAGATCCTACTGCAGTGATCCCACTGAGAATCCTAATTAGCCCGATCAGAGGAGTGAAGTTGACATTATATGTGGGTCACTGTGTGTCTCTTGGGGCCAGATGTGAATATGAGTTTAGTTTACTCTGGAGACAAATTGTAGAAAATGTGCTTTGGCAGCTTGTGCTATCCACCCTTACTTTCAAAGATTTTAATTCATAGACATACATGGCCTCTGAAGGTCTTCTGGTTGGTTTAGAACTTTCAGATTCCATTAATGCTGTAATTTTTCACTTCCCCATCTACTCCACATGTCAGTCATAGTTATGTACAGGTGAATGATTTAATGAGCGTCTGCAATACCTGGTTGGTTGGTTGTAGGAGAATTTTTAGATACGTAGACAGGCTCAAACATTGTCTATCCTATAACTTTAAGGCAGTTAACTGACCCAACAACACATTTTTCAGTGGATCACACCTTGCCCACTTTTATGTTTTAGTAGCATACTGTACCTGTACTGTATGTTTCAGTGGACGGTCCTTGACTACACATGACCAATAGCACATTTTTCTGTTTCAGTGGATGCGATCCAGGTGGACCTCTGACCCCTGTTATGCCTTCTATGGGGTGGATGGCTCTGACTGCTCCTTCCTGGTCTACCTGAGTGAAGTGGAGTGGTTCTGTCCCCCACTGCCCTGGAGAAACCACACCACCTCACCCACCCTGAGGAAGAGCTCCTCAAAGAGACAAGTGAGTGAATCACCAGCAGTCATGTCCATCCCAGAGGCAATGCCTAGAACACATTGAACATTTTAGGACAGAAGGACATACTGCACTCCAACAAAGACTTGCACTCTAAGGGAGAGAGGGTGGTCAGCCCTATCAATTGATTGCATATACTGTCTGTCATATGCAGTGGTTGGTGTGAACATTTATGCTCACTGATGCTGTATTCCCCATTCAAAAAAATGTGATAATATACACTTTTTGTCCAATTGTTGTGATGTCGTCCTTATGGTTATCTAGCTTTCTGTTCTGTGATGCTCAGTCAAGCTTAAGTATTTGCCCCTAAGTGGAAGACAAACAAAGTGTCACAGAGGAAACTATGAACAGTCCTGCGCAATCAACATAGTATTTCAACAGTATAAAAGGGAGAGGTGAAATATAATCGGCTCTTAAGCTCAAACACCAACAACCTATAGCAAAACCAAAAAGATGACTTAGCTACCTGAGCTAACTCCTCAAACATCTGTGATACACGTATTGGAAACATGGTTGCACAACGATCATTGATAACCTATCATGCCTATCTTTTCCTTCCATACTGTAGTTGCCATTGTTGTTGTACAAAGATGCACTTCAGATGTGGACACACTGATTTACTTGAGTTATATGTGCTGTGTGTGTTGAATATACTTGCCACCTCAGTCTTAGTCCTTCTGCCTCCTCATTAACCGCCTTTCTATACCGTTAGTTCTTCCATTTCTCATATTCATATATGAATACCATACACAGTATTTACTGATAACCTTGGAGCGCAGCAACAACTACAGCATGCATGCTCTGTTTTGTCAGTGAACTGGCAAGTGCTTCCTTGTTTTCTTCCCTCACAACCCCATCAGTATGCACCTTCCCCTGATGGTGTGCTGTGTATCAGCGGCTCAGGCCTTTGCCCATCAGCAAGATGTCTCGGGGGGGTCACACCCTCCATCTGATCTGCTGTCCCAGAGACTCACCTGAGGTGTGTGTGAGTGGAGGTCATCCAGATGGATGTGTGCAACACATACACACTGTTCTGTGCTGCTCTGCCTTACTCTGTCTTGGTGAAGATAATTATATTCCCTGTGTTAATTTTCCATCAGTTGTTCTCTTATGGACTCATAACCCTGCCTGGACTCTCAGTTCTTCCTCTAACCCTCCCTGCCTTTCATCCCTCTACTACACCTCTCTTTTTTCATTCCTCTTTCACTCCTCTCTTTTTCTCTCTTGATCTGTCTTTCCCTTTCCCTTTCCCTCTGTGTGTCTGTCTGTCCGTCCGTCCGGCCGGCCGTCCCTGTCTCTGTCTGTCCTTCCATTTCCCTGTCTCTGTCTCTGTCTCCTCTCCTCTCCTCTCCTCTCTTTCTTTATCTGCCTCACTTCATGTGAATGAGCTCTATTTTTAAATTGTGCTGCAGCCAAAGAAACCTGCTGCTATTTTCAGAAATTCAGTTATAGGGCTAAAGTCCAGGGTGCTGCGAGCCTAAGGTGTGATTTGCTTCACAAAAGAGTCCCCATGTCTGTGCTGACATTCAGAGGCTGGCATCGAAGGGAGACTGAACCAGGATGTGTTGCGTGGCTTATGTCAGGATTAATTATGTTTGTGTTTTGCCTTGTTCATCAGTGTGTGTGCATGTGCACATGCATCCTCTGTGTGTAAATCTCTTCACTTCTTTGTTTTTATTGAATGCTTATATGTTTGTGTTTATTATCCATGTGTGTGTGTGTGCTTGTACACAATCTCTCTCTCTTTCTCTCTCTCTCTCTCTCTCTCTCTCTCTCTCTCTCTCTTTCTCTTTCTCTCTCTGACTCCATCTGTCTGTCTCTGTCTCTTCCACTGTCTCTTTCAGCATACCACATATTTGTTTATTGAACCAGTATTTAATGGTGTACATTACTGATTTCTTTCAACCAGTGATGCACAACAGAATCTAGTAGTTACTTCCTTTCAGATTCACATGCATCACATCTTCATATTTTAAAGGAACCGAAAAGATGGTTTATATTCTGGTTCAAGTTAAAAAATCCACTTGTCAATCCTCAGCTTAACACAATGAACCCCTAAGCCCCACAGGCATTATCTGAACAGGCATTTAGTTAGCAATAGGTAAAACAGGTCTTTAGTCAGCAATTGTATGCCATTTTCATTTTACCTACAGCTTTGTTTTCAAAAACATCCAAGAGATCATCTGAACCTTGTCAGGTCTTCCAAATCGCCTTTGCTGGGCCTAATAAAAATGCTCATTAACCATGCCTACATCTTTTTAACCTCTGCAGGAGGCTGAAAGACAGGTAACAATGACCAGTGGGGGTGCATCTGCAGTGAGGTCAGGTAGTTTGTCTAGCTGACCTGCTCATACACATCCCCTTGGAACCTTATGTTTCATTTACTGTTCAGAGAGATGGGGGAGAAGTGAGTGAGAGAGAGGAAAAGAGAGATAGATGCGGATGATGATGGGTAGAAGTATATCTGCAGCCAGACCAGCTGTCTTGTACTGTACATAGCCACAGAATGCACATATTTGCTTGCTGCCCACACACATCTGCTACATAACATTAGCACAACCCAAGTTACTGCAATATCAGACGGGGGTGTGGGTGTAATTTCATATATATTTCTGTTTACCCCTCTGAGCTTCACCGTGGAAGAATTGATTTCACCTGCAAGGCATAAATCCATTCAACTCCCACGCAATGACAATTTGGTTTTTATTACAGTGATGTTGTGGAATTCATTATGTCTGGGAATGAGGTTTATTAACGTATATTTCCCTATAGGTTCATGTCATTTGTTTAAAAAAAAAGAAGTGCATAATCTTCATTTTTTGTCCCTCTAGGTGTAGGCAATGAGTGATGGTACAGCCTTCACCATGCATCTTTTATTAAATGCCCCGGCAGGCTGTGGTGTTGTTTGGGGAGTGGGATGTTTGCATAGACTGCTGTTGTGCCATATTACCATACCGACTTCATTTCCTTTCTTCACTGTTTTCTCTTTGTCATCTTCCATATACATCCCAAATGCAGTAAAACGTTATAAGCCTGACAATAACACTGCATAGACAAATGGGAAAAAACTCAAAGAAATCAACAAAAGAGCCGTACGTCAGAATAACAAAAATCTCAGGGCAGTACTTTAAACTTACATGCTGAGAATTCTAACAAGACAGATTTTTTGCTACTAAGTTGTTGCTTGTTGACTGTTTGTATGAGCTTCAGTTGCAGTTATTGACCTCCCACCCCCTCTGTCTGTCTCCTGCAGGCGGCGTTTCGTACGGACCTGGTGTCTCTGCTGGAGCAGGTGGGTACGGGGAAGGAGTCACTGAGCTTCATGAAGAGGCGGATCCGCAGGCTGGCAGGCCAGTGGGCCACTGCTGCCCAGCGCCTCGACTCCAAGCTCTACCACCGCTGGAGGGAGCAGAAGAAGGTGAGAGGGGAGGCATAGAGGTGCAGTGCTTGATCATAATCCATCATCCATGTAGAAACCATGGCATTGGGGTCTGGAGATGTATCTACATATCCCATTAGCCAACCATTCTCATATGGCTCCAGTATCTATGCACAGCCCTGGCTGTTTACATAAGAACTAATCAGGGTGACTTGGACTGGTACATATGTTATTTCATCCAAGCAACACATTTCTTCAGGAACCAAGAAATAAGGTATTTAAATTAATAGGCTTCTCCTCAGTGAATTATTCAACTTTCTTTGACTGTCTGCCTCACATTCACAACTGAATAGATAATATGCTAAAATAGATAATAGATAACATGCAAAGATAGCAGCCCAGCTAAATCATGCTGTTTGTGAACCATTTTCTCATCGCTCAACCTCACAAATAGGTGCCCCTTCTCCCTACACATGAGAACGCTCAAAAAGGATAGACTGACTTCATGATGATGGGTTCAGTGGTAGGTTACTGGCCGTCCAGTGTCAGTATAAGAGGATATATAGTGGGTGAAGAATGTGTTTTATATGAATACTCAACCATTTTGTTTCTCCACTGGTTCTAATCATCCACACCTACTATCCAGGCAGTCTCGGTGATATATGGTACTATGGCTCAAAATGGCCACACTCCAAGCTAATTTATCTTTGGGTTGAATTTTTTTTCCGAGTTACTAATCTTGGGTTGATTTTTTTTTCTCAGTTGCTAATCTTATACATCGTTTTGTAATTTAGACACCAGATGTGCATTATTGTTTAATTAATGTGTGTTGCTGTCTAGAGCTGTTTATCACCAGTAATTAGTGGCAGACAGGAGTCGGAGTGCACTCGCTGGCTACCGCTGATAGGGCCTGTCTGGAATCCTGTTAGCAGGACTGTGTGGGTGTATATGTCTTTATGTGTCTCCATAATCATACGTGTGTTGTTGATGAGTCGGCAGGTGTACATATGATATGTGTATTTATTTATATATTTGGATGTGTGTTTAAGAAAGTTGTAAGCGTGCTTCCGATCCCATTAGCCAATAACAGCTCTGTGTCCTTCTGAGTTCTGTGTAAGCACACACTCAGACTGGTGTTTATGGAGATGGGCTGTCAGCTGTCCTCCACTGGTGCTGCTAATGGCCACTGCTCTGACCCAGGCGAGTCACAAGCGCTGCCCACTAGTGAATGCACCTCCACACTGGAGGATGGTGCAGATGGATACTTCACACGCACACAGCATGTAGGACACGGTTCATGCCCCCTCACCGCCTCCCCTCACACACAGCCCCCCCCAACACACACACACACAAACACACACACACACACACACTCTCATCACACAGACTATAGCCTTGCTCCCCGCCTCATGAGACCTCCCTACACCCCCTACATACAGAGCACAGAGGACATACAGCCCACAAACCTCAATACCTTCACCACATGCCTCATTCTACGCACTTTACTCCCCCCTCCCCATGCACAGTCTAGACTCAAAATTAACAGTTTCACTGCATGTCCTACTACCCAGTATGTCTATGCATGTGACAAATAAATATTCTTGTATTCTTGTATCTTTGATACTGTACTGTAATTGTATGCCTTGTAATTTCAGGTCATTTATATGCAAGTAATGTACATGCACATGGTGTATTACCATATGTGAAAACAACCTTGGATTCTAAATCATTGTCATTTGGAAGGTCTTAACAAATCCAGATGCCTCATTAGGTGGGGATTTTAATGAGGGTGGAAAGTTTTGGCATAAAGGTACAGGCACATACCAAACTCAGGGGTGGGTTTCAGCCAAAGGGCCGTAGGCATAACCTTGTTGGCTTCCGTTTCTGAGTCACAATTTCAATAAATTATCTCCGAAGTGTATCGTACTCTGTCAAAGTCATGTGTACCCCCGGGGCACAGCAAGAGCACTTCTCCTAATAGAGTAGAGTTGTGGACGAACCCCTCAAGGCATCTGCATTCAAATGGGCAGATATTTCCAGGTTACTCCTTAACCCTCCCCACCACCACCACTCTTGCACCCCCTCTCTTAAAGACTCTGCTGTGTCTGCTGGTCCTTTTACAATATTTCAGATTTACTAAATTAGATTCAGTCACGCTGAATGAGTTAAGGGCACCTCAGTGCACAATACTGGTCAGGCGTTTCCTAGTCACCCTCACAATCCAGTAAAGATCCCTGTTTCTAACCCCCGACCCCCCACTTACACCCTTTAAACCTCTGTAATAGGCTGCATAGTGGTCAGTCGCCCTGCCTCACCCAGCACACACACACACACCTTGTTTTTTTGTTTCCCAGCATCTTGCAGAAGCAGGAAAGCCAATTTACTGTAGCAGCACACGATCCAGAAACAAGGACTGGGATGAAGGGAGATCACAATTAATCACAGCCAAATAGAAACAGCACTGCTGTCTTGGGCACGCTTGAGTGGTGTCTCTTGGGAGGTAAATGAGTATGTTGCTTCATACTTGGCCATCCATGCTTATTAAGGCTTTGCACCAGGTAGTGGAGGTGTTGGGGTGGAGATATTGGATACCAGTGGTGTATGGTTTGTTTACATATTAGGGACTGTCCAGCTTAGGCCTTAGGTCACTGTGCAGTCAATGGGAACTCTTATCTCTTTTTCTTCACAAACTGCCTGCTTTGGATTCAGACACACATACACACGCACATACACACACTGAAGCCCTGAAGCCTTGATGTGTGTTTGTCTGTTGTGTGTAGTTCCTGGGCTGGAATGAAGCGGTGTGTGTTTAGGCAGTAGACTAAGAACGGGTTTGTTGCTGGCTGCTCATGACATGGTTGCACTGGTTCACCTTGGCCACCCCAACTCCGAGGGAGTGAAAAGCAATTTATTCAGGGAGGATGGACACACACACACACACACACACACACATACACACAAACACACACACACACACACCAGAGCATGTGAGCGGAGCGGAGCACGGAGCGAGCGGGAAGCGGAGCGTGCGGAATATAGTCGGAGCGCGGAGCGGGTTTTAATCCAAAGGTCAGAGCGGTGGTTCGGTTTCGCTCCAGTTCCGCTCCGATACCGCTCTCATCACGAGTCTGGGGCGTGTCTACACAGACTCACTTGTGCCTTCAAAGGTTAGCCTACAGAGATCGTTGAGAGATGGAGTTTGGTTCAAAACGTGGATGTTCACACTTGTGTTGGTTTCAAATAAATACGTTCTATTTTTTGATTGATGCTGCGGTTGCTGGGACTTCTTTATATTATAGGATAGGCTACATTTCCTGAAAATACATGTCTGACATGTCACATTTTGTAGTTTTTTGCCTATGTATATTATGATAATTAAGGAGTACATTCGTGCTGTTCCATGTGTTTCATTAAAATAGTAACGTAATTTTTTTAGATAAATATGCTGTTCAGCCAAATATGACAGGTTACGATCAAAGTAAAAAAAAAAAAAAAACTAAATGACAGGGTTAATTAAGAGGATACACATGTGAGTTGTTGATCACACAATGAAATTATTTGTATCTGTTACATGATTTTTGGAAAAGAAGTTTAAAGGGTTTCAATCAACAGGCTAACAAAGACGCTGAGCGTTAGTTCAGGCCACATCGGGCAGCGTGTCCCAGATGCAATTTGGTGGAAAATGTTAGGCATTGCTCCCTCTTTTGAGCGAGCGTGGAGCGATTTCACCGGAGCGGAATGAAATTTTAGGTGAGCGGAGAGCGGTCTTAGAGCGAAGCTGTCTGGTTCAACTTTGAGCGATTGAGCGAGGGAGCCAACACTCGCGTGAGCAAGGAGCTGAAATTCTGGCTGCTCAGCTCCGCTCACATGCTCTGACACACACACACACACACACACACACAAATTCAAGAGAGACACACAAGACAAAGCACAAAAGACAGAGAGAATGAAAAGTTAGTCCTTCTGTGTTATTATTATGCAAGATCACAGTGCTCAGGTACATGTGTTGGGAGGTACATTGGTGGTGTGTGTCCTCTCCCGCTCTTTTGTCTGTGGAGGACAGGACTAGTTCCCTAATGAGGATCACCCTTGATTTGTGAGGATGAAGAGAAGAATAGTATTCGGTGGTATATTGACCATTTCAGGCTCCTGCTGCCCTCAAACAATGTTCTCGTTCAACATGTTCCAGAACATGAACAAATATTGATTTGTGGAGGGGAAATTAGTGGAAGATGGAGGTGTTCTCATGAAGGAGCGTCTCAGTGTCAGTGAACGGCTGAAAGGTAGATTTGAACTTTAATGGTCTGCATGGAAGGAGGGTTCCAGGGCCAGGGCTTGCCCAAGTTCAGTCAATGATAGATATTGCTGCTGAAGGTCACAGAGATTAAATTAAATGTCCTTATTCAATATTAGTATGCTGCTGCTACCGTAGCTCTGAGCTAGCTGGTGGCTCTGTGTTCTTTGACAGGCTGTCATAGAGACCTCTCTGCCAAGCAGCCTGCTGTTCTCACTTCCCACATCAATGGTGAACTACTTTCTACAAACACAATCCAACGATTGTGTACATGAAACTCATCTGATTATAAGAATCCACAACCGTAGCTTTATGGAATCGTTATGAAATGTGAAAACTGGCATTCATTTGTTTCTCCGTGGTTGCAATCAGTTACGAATTACAGCATGGCGAACTTGTGTTTACTGACGTAACGGGAGCGACTCAAAGTTGTAGTCCGTTTATGACAAGTTAGGCACAATTTAGATTTTTAAAAATAGGACGAAATTTCACACAATACTTTCACAGTTAGTAGATAATCCCCATATATAGCCTGAAAAATATGTCTGGTGCACAAGTTCCGTGTCATACCTTTGTGGGATTTTTTTAAAAATCGGTCTATGGGATTTTTAATAGGATCGCTCTGGGGATAGGAACGCCACCGCTAGGATCGCTGTGTTCCACTTTCCCTCCCTATACACATACATAAACACATGCTCACACACACATATTGACATGTAAACACTCCAACACTCCAACACAAATGTTTGTGTGTGTATCAAAGCTACATAAACATGCCACCAGCCTGTAGGTCACCCACCATCAGCAATGATATGCATCAGCAACAATCAAGACCAGCTACGCAGTGCCAACGCTCTCCCATTGAGCACGACAACTTATCTCTCGTGCCCAGTGCACAGGCTGGCTCCCACTCGACTGCTTTGCTGTTGCACGCTGCTCTGGGGTCCGTTTCCCAAAAGGATAGTTGCTAACTTTGATAGCAACTTACTTGGTTCAAACTATGTAGGTGCGACAAAACCGTTTCTCAAAACCTTGGTTCTTGTGAACCAACCTAGTTTAAACCAACATAGTGTAAACCAACATAGTGCCAACATGGTGCGACCGACACAGGCGTTTCCCAAAACACGAACATTCGCAACCACGTTGGTAACTACTGAGGTTTGCAACTACACCTCTGAGTGCTTAGTTTCACCTAACCAACTTTGTTCGAAGGTCTGGACTGCATTCAACATGGCGGACCGAATGTCGTGAAATCCTCAATCATTTTAAATATCTTGGTTCTTTGACGTTGTATCACTCAGATTTCACAATACGAGGTGAGAAATATGCAGTTTAGAATCTAAAAAGGCTGTTATTGTAGCAAAACAATTGATCAAGGAGGATATTTGCAACTCGTTTGGCAGTTTGGCTTAAGCAACTCATGCTGTGACGTACCTTCAAGTACCTCCAAATTCCGTAAGCTAGGAGCTGGTTTCGATGGTGCTGTCAGGCTAGCTGTAATGGCTCGTAGTCTATGTGATTTAAATAAAAAATAAAAGCATTATATAGACTTTGGCTTCCACATGACTTCAAAGTCAGGGAGATTTCCTATAGCTTAATTTATTGCCTAGAACAGTAGGGGGGACCGAGGCTGGTTGGATCAGGGGCAGGTTGAATCAGTGTTAATTTCCAAGCCACTATAGGGTGCTGAGACACAATTCCAACACTAAAATGATGCCCATTAGGACCAGAGTAAGTCAAGTTATGTAAGAGGTCTCAAGGTCATTAACCCTTTAGGTGAGTAAAACTTTTTAGTTTTGGGGGGTCAATTCCTGGATTTTATACCTTCCACTTAACAACTCCCAGAAGGGTAACAGTTAGGGATTAAAAAAAATAACTTGTTTTAAATGATTGTCAAGGGACTCAGCTATAATGTAAAATAAGGTTTGAGATCCTGAGGTGACTAATGGCAGCAGGCTAACAGTGTTTGTGGAAAAATCTGTACCTCAGTGTGGGCGGGGTTGGTTGGCACACTAATTTTGGGGCTGGTTGGCTCAACAGTTTACATGAGAAAGGCCCATTGGTAGCATTTTATACAGGGTGTTTAAAAAAATGACATAATTTTAAATGGGAATATTAAAAAGGTGGATTAGGCATTATTATAATTATTATTATACATTTTCAATTATAATTCAAATACAACCCTATTTGGTAACACTTCATAATAACTACTCCCTAAAATCATGTATAATGTATTTGCAAACACTTAATTAACCCTTTGTTCATGATTTTTAACCATTATTTTCCACATTATTTGTCATCCATAAATCAGTTATAAACATATTTATATTCTGTCTGCTTCTCTGTTGCCTGTTTGTCAGTATAAAAGAAGAAAAGAGGCGCGTACATCCAAAAAATATATAATCACAGGTGCTAGAGCTGACTTTGCAGAGAACCATATGATTACACGTTTTCAGTCATTTATTGAGTGAACTGTATTTATTTTACATTAGCTTATATGTGAGCCAACCAACCCCGCCTACCTGAGCCAACCAACCCTGTGCTGGGGCAGGTTGGCACAATTTCTCAAAGCCAGTTATATCATGCATTACTCAAAACAAGAAATATTTTGTTGACATTGTATATACCTGTTTTATAGATGAGATATTAAGCTTTCAGTCAATCACACTTTGACAGCTATAATTCACTGTAAGACGGAGAAATATAACTGTGTGAAAAGTGATCCTACCAGCCCCGGTCTCCCCTAGGCTACTCTTGAGGCGTGCATAGTAACAACTCATCTGCGTTCATATCCAGAGGTCTGCGTCATTTAATAAACAATGTTAAAGTTTATTTAATCACTGAAATGTCTTGCAAATCTGTCACTATATTACAAATGAACACTAAGCCAGCAGTATATAGGGTGCAGTGATACTTTACACCGTTAGATTTATTCAGTTTCTATTGTTTATTTCCTAGTACACAGTTATTCCCGACATCATGTGAAATAGCCTATTACAGTTTTTCTCCATTGGTTTGGCTCATTTCTTGAAACTGAGATGACATTCTCAAAATAACATGGACAAATCCCCAAACCAACTTGCAATTTTTCACAACAGAATGGCATTTCTCATTGCTTTCATCAAATTTCAAATGCTTTGTACATGTCTCCAATGTCTAGTGCATCTTTACAAATGGTTATGTACAAGTAGCCTACAGTTAACACAATCAGCCCACATTTAGCACATTTTCCAAATAAATAGATCTTGCCAATCAATCCCAATTTGTTTGTTCTCAGTGTAATGGTTGTTTCTTCAAAACATGTCAGTACAATGGATATAATGCAATACAGTATCCATTTTTTGGAGCATGTCATAAATTCATGACAGTCAGGTGAATAGGTGACAGGTGAAATCAGGTCTTGACTAATAAAGGAGATTGCAGATGACCAATCCAACAGTTTGTTGAGTTACCTGACAGGTATGATTTTGAATCAGTGGTAGAGGAGGGGGAAGAGGAAGAGTGAGGGTGCAAGGTGGTGGAATAGGGGGAAGAGGCCAGATGAAATTCGGGCCACCATTACTGACCACGTTATCAACCATCGCCTCACAATGGCAGAAGCAGGGCGCCGAGTGCAGCCTAATGTGCCATGCTCTACACACGCACATTGCAAGCTTGGTCCGGTACAACACCCAGAAGCTTCTCCTTTTTTCTGGATCGTCTTTACAGATTTTACCAATAATTTCCACGCGTGTCTTGATACCATGTCTACTTTTTCAAAACTCTTAACACTTTTGCATAAACCATAGACTATGGGAGCCAAACACTGTTCTCTTTCACGTTGCTTTGACACAATTGTGTTCAATCACCACTTTAATCAAAATTCATTAGTACTTCTCTCAGTTGATGTTCACAACCAACTACAGCTAATTTTTGCAGACATTTGGATACTCTTACCAAAACCGTTAACTTTAGGGTCAAACCTACAAAAAACAATGTTACAAAACACAACATTTTGCATTTTGTCATACAACTGAAATAATGTAGTTGAGACAATTATCTTTTAGCCAAGTAATTATTACAGTAATAATTAGCACTTTTATGCTTATCCATTTCTATAGTATTTTGAATTGTTACAGTATAGCTTGTTACCAGGTATACAAAGAGATTACATTTGAATATTTGTGGGCAACAAATGACCATGTAAAAAGTTGATATTGCTGTGTTCCATTGTGTATGTGTTCCATTACCAGTATGTACTGTAAGTCATGGCCTATCCAAAATGCAGCAGAACCACAGATCAGCATTGCAATAGGTGGGGCCACAACCAACTTCTACAGACAACAACTATCTTTACATACATTTACATGGGTTTCCTTTTGTAGAGTGTATAACATACTGTACTTTTAGGATCTCTAAGTGATGCCAGTAATGCGATCTGAACTTTTCTGCTGTGGAACAGCAGGAATATATGTAGGCACAGGGTGAAGGTAACACACGGTTCAAAGTGTGTATTTACATTACATATCAGTAAAACGTGACAAACAAGTTACAAGTTGTTTGTGTTTTTTAGCGTATTGGACATTGACTGCCACTGTAGACTTGCCGATGACAGCATGTGTTATAGTTATGGCAGCAGTAGTAATTTTGGGTGAAATGTGAAGAGTTTTGGTAGCTGTAGTGCTTTTGGCAGCAAATGTTAACTGATGTGCTCAGATGCATGTTGGTAAAGCACATTGAGTGAAAAACAAGAGTTTTGAAAAAGTAGACATGGTATTGAGACATGGGTGAAAATGATGAGAGGGGTCTCAACCTACTACAGTTTGTCATTGTGTGGGACAATGTGAACTTCCACCATGGCCCACTCATCAGGGCATGGTTCACCACTCATTAAAGGATGCGTAATGTGTTACTATCACCATATTCTTTGTTCCTCAATTCAATTGAGGAGTTTTTCTCTGCTTGGAGGTGGAGAGTTTTACATAATTGTATTCCTTTAGCTAGACCTCTGCCATAATGACAAAACGTCTAAGCATTTTGACTTGCAGTGCTTACACAATGCCGAAGGAACAATGCATTTTGGGGGCACTGACTATTTATGTGAAAAGGGAATTTAGTTTTGACACATGGGTAAACTGTTTTGGAAGAGATATGAGCATTTGCAGGTGATCCATGTAGTTGTGCTGAACCATACACGTTATTTTGACAGAAGCACTAAATGAACAAAAAAAGGGCCGAAGCAATTGAGAAGGATCTTTGCCATTTTTATGGTACTGACTATTTATATGGGAAAACGATTTAATTTTGAAGCATGAATGAACAGTTTTGGGAAACATATGACATTTTGCTGGTTATCTGAAGTGTTGCGCAGAATTGTAAGACTGTTTGGCCAAAAGACCTTATAGTTATAGGAATGTCATCTCAGTTTCAAGAAATGACCTAAACCAATGGAGAAAAACTGTAATAGGCTATAAATAATCGGCTACATAATTAGGCATCTCTGTTAAATTCCGTTCACAAGGGTCATAGCCTACTTCGGATTGTTTCTCTCTGCTCCCGACAATAAACGAGGCTCTCCGAACACATCTGGAAACAGTAGTTCAAACTATGTTGGTTCAAACCAACTTGGTTCAGACAATGAAGGTACGATAGTGTTTGGGAAACAGTCACACTTTGGATGTTGGTTAGTTCAACGGTGCATCGTACCATGTTGGTTTAAAGCTAAGTTGGTTGGTTGTTTGGGAAACGCACCCCTGGACGGCCACTCAAGGCATAACAATCCCTCCTCATGGCCACTGCCTGCTCAACATCAAGAGGTCCAGATTCCTCTCCTTCCCGAGCACCAGCCATAGCTAGTCTGAAGCTGGTGGACAAAATAAGGATTAGTTGTTTACCATAGGGGAGTCCTTGGCCATTTTATATTTATCTAAGATTAAAGGAAGCAGCTTTTTTCCATAGTGCATTGAGTACCCTGGGAATTAGAGAAGTGTTTCAACATGAGGTGACCATGATGTTTAGAAGTTTGAATTTTAAGTGTACGAGTGTGTGTGAGAAACTAACAGAGTGAGAGAATGAAAAGCTACCCTGTAGATATATTACATATTATATTATGCAGAAAAACACATACACATTGAAGTTGTGCTGTACACTGGTGTATTTTTGAAATTGTCATCTCTCTGCTCTCCATGTTTTGATGTGAGTTTCGACTCGTCTTCTTGCTCCCACCAGAGCAGCTTCTCACTTCCCAGCCGAATCCCCAGGCACACCTCTGCAAAGGTGCTTTGATCTTCACTGTCACTGTGCTTCAATTGTGCTCCTCTCTCTCTCTCTCTCTCTCTCTCTCTCTCTCTCTCTCTCTCTCTCTCTCTCTCTCTCTCTCTCTCTCTCTCTCTCTCTCCCTCCCTCCCTCTCTCTCTCTCTCTCTCTCACTGTCAGCTGTTGGAACAAGCCTGCCAGGCTTGGGGTACATGAGTCTAAATTAAAATCTCCCCCGCTCACCCATAGCGCTTCTCCAGCCCTAGCAGCTCCCAGTGGATGCTGAGCTAGAGCAGAATGGGGCTCACAGAGGGACTGAAAGAGGAAAAGACAGACCAAGGGATTGAGTGAGTGAAAAAAGGACAGATAAAAGGATAGAGGTGGACAGATATACAGATAGAGGGACATAGAGAGAGAGAGAAAATAGGATTAAAAAAGATAGAGGGGTGAGTGACTGGAAGAGGGCAAAGGACAGATAGAGGGACAGAGGCTGAGAAAGAAAGAGACAGATGGGTGAAAACAGATAGATAGATAGATAGATAGATAGATAGATAGATAGATAGATAGATAGATAGATAGATAGATAGATAGATAGATAGATAGATAGATAGATAGATAGATAGATAGATAGATAGATGGATGGATGGATGGATGGATGGATGGATGGATGGATGGAGGGAGGGAGGGAAGGAGGGAGGGAGGTTCAGAGAGAAAGACACAGATGGGAGAGAGCGTGTACTGCTTGTTCCTGCAGTAGCATAGAAATGCCAGGGAGAATTTACTGGAAAGCTTTCTTTTAGCTCCCTACCTCCCCAATGTTTTCTTCCTCTCCCTTGCCTTCTTTTGGGGAAGTCTCCTGATTGACAGACAGGCATCAGCACAGAGACTGAGAGCGGGTTTCATTAGAACAGAGCTCAGCGAGCCGCAAACGCTCAGACGAATGTGGTGACAAAAAGCCAGAGAACATTGCACTGAAATAACAAAAATCATAGCATGCACCTACTCAATCCTAAGGAGCTCAGTGAAGCCATGGTGAGGCTCTACGTTATAATTCAATCATGTAAGGAAGGCAAATGTGATATTTTTCACTCAAAATGATTTAGCATTGTGAACCAGCTATTGTGCTGACAGATTGGTTAATTTTTGCCTATACACTTGTTAGTTAGTTTGTTTTGCTTTTGTTGTCAGCATGGAAAAATAAAAATTTTACATAGCATGAAATATAGTACATATGAGCCACATATCATACTGTACTATCGCTGCATATTGCTCATAAATAGATAGGTATTCATTGCACGGTTGGCATGGAACACAACTCTACATGAAAAGTTTCTAGGTATGATCCATTCATACTAACCTGTGTTTATGTCTGTATGTCTGTCTGTATGTGTTTGAGAGAGATTTTCTGTAATAAAGTGCTAAGTAAATAATACACAGTTTATTTGAAGTCTATAACCAAGTTTGTTGCTTGCAACTTTTGCCATAGGCTTACTGACACACACTACTCAGCATTCTGCATTCTCTAATGTTCAGGACCCGTTAGTGGTTCTGTCTGACTAACTGCAAACAACATTCACAGAACATTCGTGTTGTAACATTTTCAAAATGCCTTAAGCAGCAGGGCAGACATGTGACAGTGACTGGCCCCTCTATGTCTTTCTTCCAGGGCTTGAGATGTGCCCTGGCCCTGAAGAACTCTGTCTGCCATACTATAGTGCAATTAAATGTGATTAGTCTTCACTATAAAATAAAAGCTAATAGACCAAGAAATTTGCCTGGGAAACCTTTTACATGCCCTTTTTGTTCTATACTCCATGTGGTTGCAAGACTTGCTGTATTTAAGATGGCACTAAGAGTTGCTAGACAGTTCAGAGTTAACCCTATGGGCCCCAGGCTATTTTCAGGGTATTTACTACCTTTTTAGCTCATATCTTGGTCATTGTAAGGTCCATACATACATACATACATGCTATATCTTGTTTCTTTCAGGACAGTCTAGGCTATCCAGATCTGGTTTCATTTGGTGAGCTACTATTTGTATTGATTCAAAAAGAAAATACTAAACCAATAAAAAATCATATTGCGTATAAAGAAAATCTTGTATTCTTGCAAGTACCTGTCCACAGGATGCTGTCAGTAGGGATATCTTTTCATATGTGAGTAGAGGAGATTGTAGAGTCTGGTAGTAGAGTCTGGAATCTGGCAATATAAGAACCATGATGGTGGGATATTCAGTGGCTTATCATTGTTGTTAAATATGTAGTCTGTGCCTGACGGAAATAAGGGCCCATAATGAAGGATGTTATATCAGGATTATTCAGGATTATGGATATTATGCAGAAATTTGCAGTAAAAACTGTATGAAACATGTCTTGACAGAAATGCACGATAGCAGTAGAATGGGTAAGTTCTGCTATTGTTTACATTATGCACTGACTGATAACTGAATAACTAAAGTGGGTGAAGTAAAAATTAGTAAAATTATTACTTGGCAAATATTTGATCCCTTGTTTTAACGTGTTAACATGTGCTTGGTGTCCTTGGAAAGCTGAGATTCTGTACTTTCTTTTGATGTGCGTGCCTTATCTCTCCGATCACGGGTTGGCGAGTAATGTCAACGAGAGTAATGCCTGTGCTAATATGAGAGATTTTGGAGAATTTTTAAATATTAATATCTCGCCGATACTTGATCACAAAAATAAGCGGGAGGTCACGTTGTAAAACCCTGCTTCTGCTGTTGCGTTTGGTATGATTGCCATATCGCTACGATGTACCATTCTAAAGTCATTCAACAGAGAAGAATAGGTGTAAATTTGCCCGCACTTTGCAGGCGTCGGGCCCATAGGGTTAAAAGACTTCAAAACCGAGGAGAGAAAAATTCCCAAAACTCTATATAATAGAGATCTGATTTGATAAAGAGATCTGATCTCCCAATTCATTAACAAAGCAGACTTGATTGTCCAGACTTGATTGTCTAGCTTTGTGTGTATTTGAATGCATGTTGCATCTCCATCTCCTCTAGTGCATTCCACTGTGTCCTACTGTTTTCCCATTAGTACACTATTGTTTCTTTATTGTGTCCTGATGGTTTGCATCCAAAATGTGTTTGGGTCCCCGTAGTGGGACACTGAATGGTCTACTGCCACTGGTGCTGCGCCCGTAAGCATATAATTGTGCATTAATTCAGGCATCATGCACAAAGAGAGAGGGGGGAAGTGAGGGAGGAGGGGGTGAGAGAGTGAGTGGAAAAGGATTAATTTTCAGGAGACTTAATGAGGCGCTTAGCCCCTGAACACAAGAAGCCTTTAATCACTTTAGAGAGGAGTGTGGCCACTCTTTCCCCCCAGAGGGCAGGTCTTGCTTACATTTTTCTTAACCACTCTCTCTCTGTCTTATGTTAGTATTTTGTTTTATCCTCTTGTTAGTTATCTTTTTACCCTTTCTCCCTTTTACCCTCAAAAATTCTTTCTCTCACTTCCCCCAACCAACCCCCACCTCACTCTCTGGACAACCTTAGATGCAGCTCTGGCGATCCCAGCTCCAAAGGGAAATGGTTCTCTAATAAGCAGCTCAGAAGGCTGTGTAAAATCTGATTACCCAGGCAGCAGAGGGTCAGTCAGCTCCTCAAGTTAGCCAACCCTGCCCTTGCTCTGTTCTGCAAGAAAATTCTGCAATTAACATTTTTTATAAGGTCCCACCTTTTGAACTTTTTAGCATGTATTAATGTTAAAACATGTATTTAATTTATTGTATTTATCTATTTGACTTTCTCTCATCTGTCTCTTTGTATCCACTACTATGTCTGATTTTCTTCTTCTTCTTCTTCTTCTTCTTCTTCTTCTTCTTCTTCTTCTTCTTCTTCTTCTTCTTCTTCTCCTCGTCCTCCTCCTTACTAGATCCTGGTGCACGTGGGCTTCCTGACGGAGGAGTCTGGAGATGTGTTCAGCCCCAAGGTGCTGAAGGGGGGGCCGCTGGGGGAGATGGTTCAGTGGGCCGACATCCTGACCGCCCTCTACGTGCTTGGCCATAATCTCAAGATCTCCGTCTCGGTCAAGGAGCTCCAGGGGTGAGTCTGCAGCTCCGTGCCCACTGCGTTGCTCTTGTCTGTTTCTTGTTCTTTGGCAGTGACAGCAGTGAGAGCGAAATGCAATGGTGACATGAGGTGTAATTGTGTAGAGTGGGACGCAATGGCTACCCTGAGTGGAGTCTGAGCTGCTGTGATGTTAATAGCAGGTACTTTGGGAAAACAAAGGCTTTTTTAAGCACCTCATGGTGTGAACCTCTTTAGTGTTCACCGCCTTAGAATAAAAGGTGTTTATTTGTCACACACTTGAACTCGGATCCAGTTATTTATTTAAGAGCAGCAGAGGTTTTGTACCTAAATGAAGGGCTCTTTTTCTTTGTGTGCATGTGTGTGTGCATCTGTGTATGCATGCACACGTGTGTTTTAATATGCAAAACATTTTCAAGTTTTCATTTTCAGTTGCTCTTTAGACAGTTGCTCTGTCTAAAGAGCCTGCATTCAGTACCTCCTGTCTGTCTGTATGTGTGTCACCAGTCTGTAGGCAGCCGTTATGCTAAATGTGTGAGTGTGCATGTATGTGCACCTGCATGCATGTGTATGTGTGTTATGATGCTGAGTGTGACACTCCTGCATACAACACAAAAAAACAAATTTAAACACATTCAAAACATGCAAGGTGACACAAACTCAAACATTCCACTGAATTTCCAGCCCTACATCTACAATTTAAATACATACGTTTCAGAATATGTCCTGGTTTATGGACCAAAACAGGACTCTTTCCAGAATCTCGGTACAACTTTCCCCTAAATGTGTCCAGACCTGACCTGGACTAACAAACAAAGCAGTAGGCTGTGGTTTCAAATTTATTTGGGTGGTTGGGGGTATCCACCGTGAACCCCAGGTTGAAACAAGTAGCTTTTTTCTCTGTTGTCTGTTCCTGACAAACACTGACCATTTTGTTTAATGAGAGCATGATGCCTTTGTAGTGTTTGGACAACTTTGGTTAAATCTGCTAGTCTACGAGTTTGATACAGTGTTTTGTTTATTTCATATAGTGCCGGCATGAAATGATACCAAGCTGTTTGGTGTATATGGTAACAGCTTAACAATGGTCGCTACAGCTAACCAACCGGGTTAACTAACAGTGCTGTGCTAACCACTGCGCCACACGGATTGACTTGTAGTGAGACTGAGATCAAGCTTGTGTTGTCCTGCACACTGCTCCGGCCATAGGAAAATGACTGTCTCTTGACACTGTTTTGTTTCTTTTATTGTCTCACTCCAGAAGCATATATGATCTGAGGCATTTCATAATAAAACACTTGCTCAGGCTTCAGGACATATGTATTTTTAAATCTCTTAAACTTGACTTATTTAGAGGTGGCATCGACCACTATTGATCTGCCGTTTTTCATGTGCTCTTGTTACTCTTCCCCTCCCTGTGTCATTTTTATCCCTGCAGCAAGTCAGCAGGCTTTATATTCCTCTAAATGATGCAGACGAGAGCATGGTGGCTGTAAATCTGTCTGCCTGACGCATGCAAGCAGGGTGAGACAGGGCATGTTTGGCTACCAAAGCAGAAACACGCGGGGCTCGCTAAATCAGAGAGCTGTCACTTTAGGCTTCAGAGTGTCTTCCTTTACACACACACACACACACTCACTCATACACACACACACACACACACACACACACACAAGAACACACAAAACAACACGCATTAACACACACATGAAGGTGTGCAAACACACCAGCATAAGAATTGCACTGTTTCACTCGCTCTCACACATATATATACAAACACTCACACACATAGAGTAACACACCCACAAATGCTCACTCACTCACTTATGCATTCCTTCAGACCTTGTCACTGATGGAGACATAAGACAACCAGCACTTGCCAGCTCATAAAATAATGTCTACTCTCCCCCCTGCTTGGTGTCTGTTAGCCGTTAGAGTGTGGGCGGCCCCAAGGCATCATGGGATTGGCTGTATATCAGCATGCAGGAGGCCTCACACAGCGTTGTTGTCACCATCCGTCACCCTATAAGTGCTGATGGCGTTCATCCCAACGTGTTTTACGGATACATGTGTGCAACAGGAGCACACGGCAGTATTCTGTCATGCTGAGAGGGGAGGGTGGTTGTCAGTGACAATAGCAACCCTTTCCCTCACATGCCAACACCTCCAAACACACACACACACAGCCATGTGTAGGCACCTTAGGGGGGGATGACTTCATACCAGTACAGACGAACAGACAAGGAGACACCATTTTTCTCCATCTCTGTCACTTTCTCTCCTTCCTCACTGGCTTCTGTGTCTCAGCCTCTGTCTCTCCTCTGTTCCTCCTGATCTTCCTGGCATGGCTAAATGCAGAGTTGGTGCAGGTGTGTGTTATGTGCATCGACCATAATGAATGAGGGAGCCTCCATTCCTTCCGTCTTCCTAAAAAAAATCTAATCAATCTGTCTGATTCTCGTGACAGTGAACACACTGGATGGACACCATTAATTCCTGGACATTATTACTTCCACAATGGACTGACGGCAGAGAAGCACCATACGAGAGGGGGATTTGGGTTTGTGCTCACAATTCACGGCGGCAGGGTACATTGCTGTGAAGCTGAGACCACTGAGATGGAGCAGGCTGTGTTGGCAGCTTTATTTTTTTAAGTCTGGATTTTGTGTGAGTTTTCGGTAAGCACAAAGGAAGTGGTGAGATGGTGAGAATGTATAGAAGTCTAGGAAACTGTGATAGAAATTGGCAGCACTGGGGAAAAGACAGAGAATTAGTGGGGCGCAAGTATTACTGCAACAAATATGTTTTTTCAGGATAAAGATCTTCTCCTTACAGTTACGTGTCAGGTTGTCAGTAATGACTTGAAATGCTGCATGATTAGTTGAAGTTAAGAGGTTGTAGTGTTGAGTAGTTACCTGTGTGTAGTGTGAACTGAAGTTAGCTAAAGTTTTCAATGGTTAGCTGAAGTGTTAGTGGCATTAGGTAGTTTTATTAGGTGAAGTGTTGGTTGGTGGTAGGAGGAAGTCAGTGTTTGCTACACTGGTGCACAAATACAGCTCAAGTTTTTTTG